>OY740784.1:40721166-40967773 GCA_963514005.1 Raja brachyura | reverse complement strand
AATGGCCTACTCCTGCACCTATTGTCTACTGAAATCAAACATTACCAGACCAAAATGTAGACCTAATTAAACAAATTGTAAATGTAGGCTACACAACTGTACCTAATTTTTATTAGCCTGCTTCCAGCAATCAAACTCAGTCAATGAACACAGTTAGCCTCTAATTTTTATTGAAGTGATTGAAGTGAGGGTGTGTGTGAAGGTGTGAGGGTGTGTGTGAGGGTGTGTGTGAGAGTATGTGTCAATGTGTGTGAAGGTGTGTGTGAGAGGGTGTGAGAGGGTGTGTCAGTGTGAGTGAGAGTGTGTATCAGTGCATGCGTGTGTGTCAGTGTGTGTGTGAGAGTGTGTGTGTCAGTGTGCGTGACAGTGTGTGTGTGAGTGTGTGAGAGTGCGTGTCAGTGTGTGAGGGTGTGTGAGAGTGTATGTCAGTGTGTGTGAGAGTGTGTATGTGTGTGAGGGTGTGTGAGAGTGTATGTGTGAGGGAGTATCAGCGTGTCAGTGTGTGTGAGTGTATGTGTGAGGATGTGTCCGTGAGTGTGTCTGTGAGTGTGTGAGGGTGTGTTAGTGTGAGAGCATGTGTGAGAGTGTGTGTGAGGGCGTGCGTGAGAGTGTGTGTTAGAATGTATGTGTGCTAGTGTGTGTGCCAGTGTGTGTGTAAGGGTGTGTGTAAGGATGTGTGTCAGTGTGTATTAGGTCGTGTGTGAGTGTGTGTCAGTGAAGCGGCGACAACATCCGGAATGAGCAGAAATTCGGTAACTTGTCGGCATCTGTGAAGTGTTTCCCTCTCCCCCCTCCCCCCCCCCAATCTCTTCCCCCCCGCCCATCCCGGAATGCGGGCTGGCCCAGGTGCTCTGTGTCCAGCTGAGGTCAAGTAAAGGTGAGGGTCAGTGACCCGGGGGTCCAGGGGGAGTGAGGGTCAGTGACCTTGGGGTCCGGGGGAGGTGAAGGTCAGTGACCTGGGGGTCAGCGGGAGGTGAGGGTCAGTGACCCGGGGGTCGGGCATCGGAGCAGAGCCTTAGCCCGAGATTCATCCTCGCAGGTCCAGAGGCGGCACTGATGCCCTCACTCACCTGGTCTGCTCCTCCGGACCGGGGTTAAAACTTCATGGGGTGTGGGCAGAGCGGCTGATGGACACAGAGCCGCTGGAGGTGAGGGTGGGCGGTGTGAGCGGTGCCTCAGGGGTTGGTGCTGGGACCACCGTTGTGTCTCACCTATTACACCATCTGCATGGGAATGAGTAGTTTAGTTACACTCTAAGCTAAACTACATTTTTTCCCTCAAATCATCACGCGGGCCGGATTTGACTCCCTCGCGGGCCGGCAGTTTGACACCCCTGATTTAAACCAATGCTTTCTAGTCCTAGAATCACATATCCCTGGTAAAAGACTATGCATTCACCTTATATATTCCACTTGTGGTTTTTACTCACCTATAAAACAATTTTTGCTTTATTTTGATTATCAAGCACCTGCAGATTTTGGTTCCATGAATGTCAAATGGAATCATTAGTACTGCAGTTACATTGCCATTTAAAATAGTGTGTGATGGTCTTAAAACAATTAAATTGCTCGTTCTTTACGGAAAACCCGCCAACAGAAAACTATTCTCATTGGTGCGTGTGGAGGAGCTCAGGAAGCCTTGGGCAAATTGAATTGCGTGTGACTTTATTTATTTATTTATTTGATTTTTAAAAAATGTGAGCGTGAGATCTTCTGTGATCAGCGTGAGAATTTCATGCAATGCGTGAGTCTCACGCTCAATGCGTGAGAGTTGGCAACCCTGGATGAAATAATCTAATATTGATAGATTCTCTTCAATCATCACATTTTTAAGTATGATTCTGACAATAAATGGGACATCTTACAAACTTCACTCAAGCTTTTGCCGCATTCTGATAATTAGTCTGGCCAACAACCAAATTAACACCATTACTAAAATGAATGGAAAATCAGGAAACTGTGTTCCAAAAAGGCAAAATGCACCTGAACTTCAATGAGAACCATTCTTATCAAGCATTCCTCAGATCTCTTTTGATGATTTAATATCATTTTGCATTAAAGGATAAGAAATTTCAGTTTGGCTTCATTTAAAATTATAAATAAAGGAATTAGTTATTTTTGTGAAACCCTTAGGACAGTCTGAAAAATGCTTGTTGAAACAGCCTGCAGCATAGTTTTAGCTGTTAAAGAAGGAACTGCAGATGCTGGAGAATCGAGGGTTACACAAAAAGCTGGAGAAACTCAGCGGGTGCAGCAGCATCTAAGGAGTGAAGGAGATAGGCGACGTTTCGGGTCGAGACCCTTCTTCAGACACGATAGGCGACGTTTCGGGTCGAGACCCTTCTTCAGACTGAAGAAGGGTCTCGACCCGAAACGTCGCCTATCTCCTTCACTCCTTAGATGCTGCTGCACCCGCTGAGTTTCTCCAGCTTTTTGCATAGTTTTAGCTGATGTATCGAAACAGATCTCTCAGGAGCTACTTTGCACTGGTACCAACACATTCCCCTGGAAAATACACCAGCATTTTTTTATATTAGTCTGGGTGCAGTCATGGATTTATAGCAGGTTTTATTCACAACATTTAAAGACTAAACCATGCAGATCTAAAATTGATTGATTCATTTATACCCTTCCATTGTGAAAATAGTTGTTTGTTTGTAATGTAATTAATTTATTAGAACTTTTAAAACAGTAGCCTCATTCTGAACACACATGTAAAATATATTTTGTAGTCAAAAATAACGCTGTAAATATCATTCATCCTTCAAAATGCAAAAAGCTATTGAGTGAATGCTAGTTGAAATGAATTCCCATTAAACACCTTTGTTCTGTATGAGTAGTTTGTTAAGTTAGCGTTTTTCCAATTCAAAACTAATTGGCGATGATAGAGGCCAGTAAAGCACAACTGCACTGTTTTTATAATATGGAATCTTTCATAGAACATTCAACAGAATGGAACAATAGAAAATGTTATGTGGAACTTAATCAAACAACATATATTTGTTGAGTGCATATGGATCCAAACTGTAAAATTCACAAGGGCAATCTTCCAGAAACAAGTAGTAAGATATTCTTGCAAGAAGATCCATTTTAAGAACAACAGTCCTTAAACATAGCAATAGGCCTCCCTAGAAATACATAGTCAAGCAGTTCCAAGGTTCAACCCCCCCCCCACGTTCTGTATTGTAATTGGTATACTCGTATTCCGTGTCAAACAAAGTTGCATTCAATACATGATAATGATTCCTCATGTCTTCCCCCTTCAAAATGTCCTGCATTACATATTGTTAATGAAGTCCAGCCATTATGTGATGTGTCCAAATCATTGCTGATTTACATGACAATTAAATGGTTATTCACTTCATTGTCCCAACATTGTTTTCTCTTTATAATGTTAGGATGATAGGATCAATGGGACCACGTACCAAGAAAGAATTAAAATTCAACCAAAATCCATTGTTGATGGCCTTATCCTAACATTAAAAGGGAAAATAATAACATTTATTTTGAGATAACAGTCAGTGTCTAGTAAACAGTTGATGCAACTGTCATACTATATGCAAACTAGTAGATGTGAAATAGCAGTTCAATCACATTTTATTTTCTGGGGTGACCTTCATTTTAAGAAAAATGGCGATTTTTATGTACTGTTCTGTTTAATTCATGTTTGTGATATAAACAATATTGGAATAACATATCATTTACACTGTCTGTGTTTTGTTTATAATTATTCTATGCCGTGATTACACTGGCCACTTGCCAGTTATTCAATTGCTAATGCTTGCTTTATATGCTAAAATACATTCTCATTATGTTAATAATCTAGGAGAAAGTATTGTGCAACAGAATCATTACACTTAATGGAAAGATGATGATTTTCAAATCAAGCAATATATTTTCTAACAGTATTTTATAACTGATCACACATAAACCTGTACTGATTGGGGATGATCAGCCATGATCACATTGAATGGTGGTGCTGGCTCGAAGGGCTGAATGGTCTACTCCTGCACCTATTGTCTATTGTCTACTGTCTATTATCTATTGTTTTTTATTTCCTTAAATTGATCAATGAGGAATTATCTCATTTTAACATTAGCAAAGTGATAAATTAAGTATGGGGTACACAAAATGCTGGAGAAATGCGGGTGCAGCAGCATCTATGGAGTGAAGTAGATAGGTAATGTTTCGGGCCGAAACCCTTCTTCAGAATTAAGTAGATTGTGATGAACTTGTTTCTATGGAACCAGAAACCAGTACAGTGAATCTGAAACTTTCAAGGCTGATCGTTCTGGTCAAGACTGAAAATGATTTTTGTTTTCCTCTCTTGTAAGGGTGTCAATGGATAATAAAGTGTGATGAGCAAATGAGCTGTGTGCCCTATGATCTGATGGCATGTAGAAATGTACAGGTTCTTTGGACTAAATGACCTACTCCATTTACAGTCTTGCTAAGATCCTGTTCATATTATCATGTTGTCAAATGCTAAACTGCAAGACCAGTTTACATAACAGCATCTTCCTCTGCACAGTACATGCTCTGCTCAGCATGAAAAAGAGAAAAATAAGTTAACAGCACTAGAAAGTGAATCCAGATCACAAACTGGGGAAGAATATAATTTAAACCATAAGTATGTCTAGGTGAAGCAAATAAGACTAGTTCATTAAATATAAAAGGCATGTAGATCGGTTGCAAAATACAAACCATATATTATCTAAAATGTATTTTTTGTGAGCTAATGATAAACATGTTACATGAACACATAACCAAATTGTACAAATCTACTGTCAAGCATACATTCAATTGAAACACATTGTCCAGCAGCTTTAAGTGGTGAATTCTAATTCAAATAACTGTGCCTTCTTAAAACCTTTGTGAAAATAAACAATACAATGACTGCATCACTGATGAGCACCTGCCTTATTATTTCCATATTTAGCATATCACACATTGCACACTAGTGTATTTCAGTAAGTTATTGAGTAATTAATTGAAGCTACACTTGTTTGACAATAATTTACTAAATAAGACTTTTAAGAATGATAACAGTGGCATGAACATGAAAGTTAACCAGGAAAAGCACAATATGCCATATGCAATACACATAATGAATTCTTCAGGGCTGAATTGGCACCAATTGCGTTGCTACGATGTGCAACTGAGAGGTCAGTCTCAGCAACGGCTGTCTAAGAAAATGTTATAAATAGAAAATTGATTTGTTCCCTTGTACGGAAAATAGAGAATGATTTCGGCAGACAGTTCATGTGACTGAAAGCTCCTTAAGGAACACAATTGTCATGTCAACAAAGAAGGGGAAAAAGAGTTAGTAATGCACGTTATACTCAGGACATAAAGACATTTTTTGTAGGTGTAAAACATTTCTGTGATTTAAAAGAAAATGACTACATCTGTTCAGAAAGTTACATATTGCTTCTCTTGTATTAGTTTCATTAATATTATTATTAATGAAATGTAATTAATAGATTATGATTTAATAGTATGCAGCATCAATTCCTTATCATTTTGCAAACCAAGGACAAAAACAAAACCACACAAACGCCTTTAAGCCAGAACAGACTGACAGCTAATTTCTCATTGAGAACCTTCCACAATTGGTTCATTTTCTACCCTTATCCTGATGCATCGTGTCACACACTGTCCTACCCTGTCATACACTGCCCTTTTTAAAACATTATTTATTTTTCTCTTTGATTTGGAACCACCTCTCCCTGCTTTTAAAAAGACATTATTCATGCCCTCAAATGTTGCCTTTGACCCATTCATTTTTCATTGTCTACTGCATCTCTAACCTTTTTAATCCCAACAATAGGAATAAATCAATGCTTCCCAATTCTGTGCCTTTCCCAAAGCTACTCACAGTGCCCTCCATAATGTTTTGGACAAAGAACCATCATTTATTTATTTGCCTCTGTCCTCCACAATTTGAGATTTGTAATAGAACAAATCACATGTGGTTCTCAGCATTGTAGAGTGTCAGATTTTATTAAAGGGTATTTTTATACATTTTGGTTTCACCATGTAGAAATTACAGCTGTGTTTATATATAGTCCCCCACATTTCAGAGCACCATAATGTTTGGAACACATGGCTTCACAGGTGTTTGTAATTGTTCAGGTGTGTTTAAATGCCTCCTTAATGCAGGTATAAGAGAGCTCTCAGCACCTATTCTTTCCATCACCTTTGAAAACTTTTATTGCTGTTTATCAACATGAGACCCATAGTTGTGCCAATGAAAGTCAAAGAAGCCATTATGGGACATGAATAAAACAGTTAGAGACATCAGCCAAACGTTAGACATACAAAATCAACTGTTTGGAACATCATTAAGAAGAAAGAGAGGGTTACACAAAAAGCTGGAGAAACTCAGCGGGTGCAGCAGCATCTAAGGAGCGAAGGAGATAGGCGACTTTTCGGGTCGAGACCCTTCTTTAGACTGGTCAGGGATCAGGGAAAATTAGAAGCTAGTGCGACTTGGGTGGGGGAGAGATAGAGAGAGAAGGAATGCCAGGGCCTGAGGGCTGAGGGAGAGGTGGGAAGTGGAGGAGGCAGCCTGGGTTAACAGAATTGAGAAAATTCAATGTTTAAGCCCAGAGGATGCAGACTCCCCAAGTGGAATATGAGGTGCTGTTCCTCCAACTTGCGGTGTTGCTCACTCTGGCCGTGGAGGAGGCCCAGGACCGAGAGGTCGGATACGGAATGGGAGGGGGAGTTAAAGTGCTGAGCCACCGGGAGGTCGGGTTGGTTACTGCGGACCGATCGGAGGTGTCCGACGAAACGATCGCCCAGCCTCCGCTTGGTCTCACCGATGTAGATCAGCTGGCATCTGAAGCAACGGATGCAGTAGATGAGGTTGGAGGAGGTGCAGGTGAACCTCTGTCTTGGAAGGACTGCTTGGGTCCCTGAAAGGAGTGGATGGGGCAGGTGATGGGACAAGTGTAGCATCTCTTGCGGTTGCAAGGGAAAGTGCCCGGGGAAGGGGTGGAGCAGGAAGGAAGGGAAGAATTGACAAGGGAAAGAGAGCACTGGTGAGTTTGTTCAAATCTTCTAATCAAAAGGGACTGGCAGGCCAAGGAAGATCTCCACAGCAGATGACAGAAGAATTCTCTCTATAATAAAGAAAAATCCCCAAACACCTGTCTGACAGATCAGAAACACTCTTTATGAGTCAGGTGTGGATTTATCAATGACCACTGTCCGCTGAAGACTTTGTGAACAAAAATACAGAGGTTACACTGCAAGATGCAATCCACCGGTTTGCTGCAAAATAGGATGGCCAGGTTACAGTTTGCCAAGCAGTACTTAAAAGAACAACCACTGTTCTAGAAAAAAGGTGTTGTGGACAGATGAGACGAAGATTAACTTATATCAGACTGATGGCAAGAGCAAAATATGGAGGAGAGAAGGAACTGCCCATGATCCAAAGCACACCACCTCATCTGTGAAACACGGTGGTGGGGGTATTATGGCCTGGGCATGTATGGCTGCTGAAAGTACTGGCTCACATCTTCATTGATGATTGCTGATGGTAGTAGCACAATGAATTCTGAAGTGTATAGACACATCTTATCTGCTCAAGTTCAAACAAATGCCTCAAAACTCATTGGCCGGTGGTTCATTCTACAGCAAGACAATGATCCCAAACATACTGCTAAAGCAACAAAGGAGTTTTTCAAAACTAAAAAAATAGTCAGTTCTTGAGTGGCCAAGCCAATCACCGGATCTGAACCCAATTGAGCATGCCTTTTATATGCTGAAGAGAAAACTGAAGGGGACCAGCCCCCAAAACAAGATTTTTTGTTAAAGATGGCTGCAATTCAGGCCTGGCAGAGCTTCACCAGAGAAGACACCTAACAACTGGTGATGTCCATGAATCTGTGGAATTCTCTGCCTCAGAAGGTAGTTGAGGCTAGTTCATTGGCTATATTTAAGAGGGAGTTAGATGTGGCCCTTGTGGCTAAAGGGATCAGGGGGTATGGAGAGAAGGCAGGTACGAGATACTGAATTGGGTGATCAGCCATGATCATATTGAATGGTGGTGCTGGCTCGAAGGGCCAAATGACCTACTTCTGCACCTATTTTCTATGTTTCTATGAACCGCAGACTTCAAGCAGTGATTGCATGTAAAGGGTATTCAACAAAATACTAAACATGACTACTTTCATTTACAGACATTGTTGTGTCCCAAACATTATGGGGCCCTCAAATGGGGGGACTATGTATAAACACTGCTGATATTTCTTCATAGAAAATCCAGCGCGGGGCTTGTTCAGGCAGAGGCCCGTGACCGTTGGAGCGAGTGGAGGAGGGTCAGGAACGGTGAGTAGATAAATCCAGCGCGGGGCTTGTTCAGGCAGAGGCCCGTGAACGTTGGAGCGAGTGGAGGAGGGTCAGGAGCGGTGAGTATATAAATCCAGCGCGGGGCTTGTTCAGACAGAGGCCCGGGACCGTTGGAGCGAGTGGAGGAGGGTCAAGAGCTTGTTTTTACTTAAATCCGGAACATTCCATACTGAATAGGGAGGTTTCTGGTGGAAGCCGCTGATTGGTGGAAGCAGACTAGAGGAAGCAGCTGATTGGGTGGAACCTCTGGTTAGTATTTCTGCTTTCTGGTTAAAGGTACAGTGGGTTAGTAAAGGTGCAGTGGGTTAGTAAAGGTGCAGTGGGTTAGTAAAGGTGCAGTGGGTTAGTAAAGGTGCAGTGGGTTAGTAAAGGTACAGGGGGTTAGTAAAGGTACAGGGGGTTAGTAAAGGTACAGGGGGTTAGTAAAGGTACAGGGGGTTAGTAAAGTACAGTGGGTTAGTAAAGGTACAGTGCTTTTGGTTTGTATAATAAAGGTGTAGGTTAAAGGTCAAGAGGGAGCAGCTGTTTGAGTCAGATACCTGCTGATTTCTCACAGCAGTTTCCATTATATTATACTGGTATCGGATCCAGGGTAAGGCGAGAGAATGTCAGCCAGAGCAGTGTACTGTATAGCATGTCAGATGTGGGAGGTCATGGTGTCGGATGGCCCTCTTGACGTCCACATCTGCATCAGGTGCAGAGAGATGGCGCTCCTAAGGGACCGTATTAGGATCCTGGAGCAGCAGCTCAATGACCTCTGCCTGGTCAGGGAGAGTGAAAAGGTGATAGAGGAGAGTTATAGGGAGGTGGTTACTCCAAAACCACAGGAGAGAAACATGTGGGTCACGCTAAGGAACGGCAAGGGGCAGAGGCATGAACGAGTGAGTACTCCAATGTCAGTACACCTGGCAAATAAGTACTCCTGTTTGAGTACGGATGGGGGTGACAGCCTGCCCGGGGGTAGCGACAGGGGATGGGCCTTCAGTACAGAGACCGGCCCTGTTGCTCCGAAAGGTAGGGAAAAAAAGAGGGCAATAGTAATTGGGGACTCTATTGTTAGGGGGTCAGATAGGCGATTCTGTGGACGCAGTCGGGAGACCAGGATGGTGGTCTGCCTCCCTGGTGCCAAGGTCTTGGACGTGTCTAGACGTGTCCAAGATATCCTCAAATCAGAGGGAGAGGAGCCTGAGGTCGTGGTAGATATAGGTACCAATGACATAGGTAAAAAAAGGGAAGAGTCCTGAAGGGAGGATTTAAGGACTTGGGAGGAGAGTTGAGGAAAAGGACCAAAAAGGTAACAATCTCAGGATTACTGCCTATGCCACGTGACAGTGAGAGTAGAAATGGAGCAAGGTGGAGGATAAATGCTTGGCTGAAAGACTGGTGCAGAGGGCAGGGATTCAAGTTTCTGGATCATTGGGACTTCTTTTGGGGTAGGTGGGACCTGTACAGAAAGGATGGGTTGCACTTGAACCCGAGGGGGACCAATATCCTGGCGGGGAAATTTGCAAAGGCCACTGGGGAGACTTTAAACTAGAATGGTTGGGGCGAGGGATGCAAATAGCAAAAGCTAGTAGACAGAATGGGAGGCAGGAAGCAGAAAAGGGAAGCACTCGGGCACAAGAGGAGAAAGAAAAAAAGGAAATAAACAGAGAATAAGAGATGGGGGGTTTCTTAAATGTGCATATTTTAATGCTAGGAGCATTGTAAGAAAGGTGGATGGGCTTAGAGTCTGGATAGACACCTGGAAGTATGATGTTGTGGCGATCAGTGAAACATGGTTGCAGGAGGGCTGTGATTGGAAACTAAATATTCCAGGATTTCGTTGCTTCAGGTGTGATAGAATTGGAGGGGCAAGAGGTGGAGGTGTTGCATTGCTAGTCAGGGAAGATATTACAGCAGTGCTTTGGCAGGATAGATTGGAGGGCTCATCTAGGTAGGCTATTTGGGTGGAACTGAGAAGTGGGAAAGGTGTAGCAACACTCATAGGGGTATATTATAGACCGCCAAATGGGGAACGAGAATTGGAAGAGCAAATATGTAAAGAGATAGCAGATATTAGTAGTAAGCACAAGGTAGTGATTGTGGGAGATTTCAACTTTCCACACATAGACTGGGAAACACATTCTGTAAATGGGCTGGATGGATTGGAGTTTGTAAAATGTGTGCAGGATAGTTTTT
This sequence comes from Raja brachyura, assembly GCA_963514005.1. The sequence goes on along the minus strand of OY740784.1, from coordinate 40,957,235 downwards.
TGCAGCAATACATAGAGGTGCCTACTAGAGGAGGGGCAGTGCTGGACCTCCTGTTAGGAAATGAGACGGGACAGGTGGCGGAGGTATGCGTTGGGGAGCACTTCGGGTCCAGTGATCACAATACCATTAGTTTCAATATAATTATGGAGAAGGACAGAACTGGGCCTGGGTTGAGATTTTTGATTGGAGAAAGGCTAACATTAACAAGATGCGAGATGATTTAAAAGGAGTGAACTGGGACATTGTGTTTTATGGGAAAGATGTAGAGGAGAAATGGAGGACATTTAAAGGAGAAATTTTAAGAGTACAGAATCTTTATGTTCCTGTTCGGTTGAAAGGAACCGTAAAAATTGGAAAGAGCCCTGGTTTTCAAGGGAAATTGGACTTGTTCGGAAATAGAGGGAGATCTACAATAATTATAGGCAGCATGAAGTAAATGAGGTGCTTGAGGAGTATAAGGAATGTAAAAAGAACCTTAAGAAAGAAATTAGAAAAGCTAAAAGAAGATATGAGGTTGCTTTGGCAAGTAAGGTGAAAGTAAATCCAAAGGGTTTCTACAGCTATATTAATAGCAAAAGGATAACAAGGGATAAAATTGGTCCATTGGAGAGACCGAGTGGACAGCTATCTGCAGAGCCAAAAGAGATGGGGGAGATATTGAACAATTTCTTTTCTTCGGTATTCATCGAGAAGGAGAAGGATATTGAATTATGTGAGGTAAGGGAAACTAGTAGAGTAGCTATGGATACTATGAGTTTCAAAGTAAAAGAAGTACTGACACTTTTGAAAAATATAAAAGTGGATAAGTCTCCAGGTCCTGACAGGATATTCCCTAGGACATTGAGGGAAGTTAGTGTAGAAATAGCCAGGGCTATGACAGAAATATTTCAAATGTCATTAGAAACGGGAATAGTCCCCGAGGATTGGCGTACTGCGCATGTTGTTCCATTATTTAAAAAGGGTTCTAAAAGTAAACCTAGCAATTATAGACCGGTTAGTTTGACTTCAGTGGTGGGCAAATTAATGGAAAAGATACTTAGAGATAATATATATAAGTATCTGGATAAAGAGGGTCTAATTAGGAACAGTCAACATGGATTTATGCCTGGAAGGTCATGTTTGACTAATCTTCTTGAATTTTTTGAAGAGGTTACTAGGGAAATTGACGAGGGTAAAGCAGTGGATGTTGTCTATATGGACTTCAGTAAGGCCTTTGACAAGGTTCCTCATGGAAGGTTGGTTAAGAAGGTTCAACTGTTGGGTATAAATGCAGGAATAGCAAGATGGATTCAACAGTGGCTGAATGGGAGAAGCCAGAGGGTAATGGTGGATGGCTGTTTGTCGGTTTGGAGGCAGGCGACTAGTGGATTGCCTCGGGGATCTGTGTTGGCTCCTTTGTTGTTTGTCATGTACATCAATGATCTGGATGAAGGGGTGGTAAATTGGATTAGTAAGTATGCAGATGATACTAAGATAGGGGGTGTTGTGGATAATGAAGAGGATTTCCAAAGTCTACAGAGTGATTTAGGCCAGTTGGAAAATGGGCTGAAAGATGGCAGATGGAGTTTAATGCTGATAAATGTGAGGTGCTACACCTTGGCAGGACAAATCAAAATAGGACGTACATGGTAAACGGTAGGGAATTGAAGAATACAGTTGAACTGAGGGATCTTGGAATAACCGTGCATAGTTCCTTGAAGGTGGAATCTCATATAGATAGGGTGGTAAAGAAAGCTTTTGGTATGCTAGCCTTTATAAATCAGAGCATTGAGTATAGAAGCTGGGATGTAACGTTAAAATTGTACAAGGCATTGGTGAGACCAAATCTGGAGTATGGTGTACAATTTTGGTCGCCCAATTATAGGAAGGATGTCAACAAAATAGAGAGGGTACAGAGGAGATTTACTAGAATGTTGCCTGGGTTTCAACAGCTAAGTTACAGAGATAGGTTGAATAAGTTAGGTCTTTATTCTCTGGAGCGCAGAAGGTTAAGGGGGGACTTGATAGAGGTCTTTAAAATGATGAGAGGGATAGACAGAGTTGATGTGGACAAGCTTTTCCCTATGAGAATAGGGAAGATTCAAACAAGAGGACATGACTTTAGAATTAAGGGACAGAGGTTTAGGGGTAACATGAGGGGGAACTTCTTTACTCAGAGAGTGGTAGCGGTTTGGAATGAGCTTCTAGTGGAAGTGGTGGCGGCAGGTTCGTTGGAATCATTTAAAAATAAATTGGATAGGCATATGGATAAGAAGGGTATGGAGGGTTATGGTATAAGTGCAGGCAGGTGGGACTAAGGGAAAAAAGTTGTTCGGCATGGACTTGAAGGGCCGAGATGGCCTGTTTCCGCGCTGTAATTGTTATATGGTTATATGGTTATATAGTGAAACCAAAATCTATGAAAATGGCCTTTATTAAAAGCTGACAGTGTGCACTTTAACCACATGTGATTTTTACTATTACAAATCTCAAATTGTAGAGCGGGGGAAAGATCAGCACAGAGGTTTAGGATTATTATTGACAAGTGTCTTGAGGTACAGTGAAAAGCTTTGATTTGCATGCTATCCAAACAGATCAGAACTATCATACATGAATACAATTAAGTAAAACTCAAGTACAATAAATAGAGCAAAGGAGAAGATACAGAGTGCAAATAGTTCTCAGCATTGTAGAGTATCAGTTCCATAGATGAAGTCCAATGTCCACAACGGGGTAGAGGTGAATCAGATAGTTCCCTAGCTTATGGAAGAACCACTTAGTGGCCTGATAACAGAGGGGGAAAAGTCTGGTGCTGCACGGTTTCCAGCTTCTGTATCGTCTGCCGACAGGACCAGGGAGAAGGAGGAATGACCGGGGTGGAACTAGCTCAATTGTCTTGCTGACATCGAGTGAGAGGTTATTGTCCTGACATCATGTTACTAAGTTTTCTATTTCCTTTCTGTACTCGCTTTGCCATTGTTCGTGATTCTGTCCACCACAGCGTCATCTGCAAACTTGTTGATGGAGTTGGAGCTGAATGTGGCCATACATCATGAATGTATCGGGAGCACAGTAGGGAACTGAGAATGCATCCTTGCAGGCACTGGTGTATAGAATTATTATTGAAAAGGTGTGGTCTATTATTGAAGACAATATGACTAAGTGGGTGAGTTTTAGTGTGAAGCATAAACACAATCTCTCGTTGTGCTGTAAATTTTAAAGATTGGACCTTTTATGTACTAGATTTCACAAAAGAAAATCTTATTCCAACTGTTCCCAACTTCAGTTTAATTGAACAAGTAAAGGTAATCTCCATTTATCAAAATGTTTGCCAGAATTTCTCAGAATACAATAAGCAAAGACTGAATGTTTGTATTTTATAGCATACAAATTTATAGCATACAAATACATGCAAATGTGTTATATGTTAAATACCACATTGCCACTGCATGACTATTTTCAGGGAAATCAAAAGGATTAATGTATTCTTTAATGTACTTGGGAAAAATACCACTGAAACTATTCTTTATTATAATTGTATTACAAAATAAAGATTCTACAGTTGTAATAAATGGAAATTCATCTTAAAAGCACTAAAGAACTATGTAAATACATTTAATTAGTGCAAGATTGAACAGATCTTCGGTTTCCTCCCACACTCCAAAGACGTACTGGTATGGTAGTTATCCTCTGAATAACATGAGGCAGCAGATATGCACAACATCACCATAATTGGTAACAATATTATGGCATATCTCATAGTCCAGCTGTGCAATCCAATCGTTTTTGAAATGAGTAGAGGAGAGCAGTGTGGGAACAGCGAGAGGTAATCTTTAAAGTTAGGTGCTCAACAGATCAATCTACAGAAATGGAGTGCATGCTTGCAAATAATAAAAACAGCACACAATCGACAGAGCGAAATGATCCCAAGATCAATGCATCCACCACCCTTTCGCTTCAAAATTAAGAATGGTGGTGAATATTAAAACAGATAATGGGAGGGGAAGGCATCAAAAATACCCCCATTTTCTTTGAAGATAAAGCCCAAATCCAAGTGAAGAGTGAAACATTCCTAACCATGTTCTGTCAGCAGCCTCACGTCTTATCAAACCATTACATAAGCCAGTCTTAAATCATTTCAATTCATGCCAAGTAAGAACAAGTAGTATCTGGGAGCAAAGGTTACAGTAAAGGATATAAGATTAGACAAAATGCCAGCTGCAGTATTGTTAGCCTGTTTTAAAATTTGCCTTATCTTTCGCTGTAGTTGCCTAAGTAGTATCGGACGAACAATGTAGAAATTTACCCAGGATATATTACATTTAATTACTGCCCCATCAGTGCTATCTGCCCCAATACAGGAAGCATGTGGAGGCTTTGGAAAGGGTACAGAGGCGGTTTACCAGAATGATGCCTGGATTAGAAGGCATTAGCTTGGACAGATTTGGATAGTTTTCTCTGGTATGCTGGAGGTTGCAGGGAAACCCGATGTAGAATTATGAGAGGCATAGATAGGGTAGGCAGTTGGAACACATTTCCCAGGATGGAGGTCAAAAACTAGAGAGCATAGCTGAGAGAGGCATAGTTTAAAAAGGATTTGGGGACCAGTAGTGGAGGCTTTTACGAGAGACTTTTAGATCAGCACATGCATATGAAGGGAATGGCTTATGTGAAAGAAGATAAGGGTTGATCAACATCATGTTCAGCACAGGCATTATGGACTGAAGGGTCTGTTCATGTGCTGGACTGTTCTTTGTTCAATGATATCAAGGCCCTGCTGCATGTAGGCATTGACTACTTCATTTTCTGAGGAGTTGTTAATAGAATTGGACTTTGTGAAATCACGTGTGACCATCACCACTGTTTGATGCTATGCAGTGCCTAAAACTGAAGTCAGTCAAATATTATTACTTTTTATTGTGCAGGTAGTATACAATTGAGTGGTTGCTAGGCCATTCCATGGGCTGTTCAAAGTCCACCAAATTTTGCTGAAAGCTCAATTTTGTGGAAATAATGCTATTTTTATATTTTATAAAAGAAAAAAATAAACACCAAGACCTGCGTTGAATGCGAAATTACTATGATCACCTGGAAAAAAGAGTGACAAAAAAAAGTTCATAAAACTATGTTTTGTTATTAAATTGTTATTAAGAAAAAATATAGATTTTGAGAGCAATTGTTAATGTAAGCAGTATCACAGTATTTTTGCATTGGGAACACATGAGTAGCATGGGCCAAATCAGTTTTTGGACACTAGTAGGCCACATAAAGGCAAAGCTTGACCAAGGGGCTTAGAGGATTCCAGAATCAAAACTGAAAAGGTAGGTGGATTGAAAAGCGACTTGCTCTTCTGAAATCAGTAAAATATGAAGCCGTAATTTGTTGCCAAACAACGTGGCCTTTAAAGGGACAAAAATGTAATTGAAAATGTATTCATACTAAGCTACTTAGCTGGCCTGCAATCAGTATTACTGCTGACTAGACAGGTATTTCCGATGAAAGTCTATGCACAAATGGTCACATCATTACACACCCCATTTCTTCCTGTGTTCAATTTCCCTGGACAGTTTAACAAATAACAGACTCCACATTGTCTTATCTGCTTTACTTACAAATTCACTCTGCTTAATGCTCAGAGCAGTGCAACACGAAATGTGCTCGCATCAACATGTCGAGCATGCTCATTTACTTATGAACAAATACAAAAAAAAAAATCAGCATTATGAATTGATACAGAACTAGTATCTTACAGCTGGTTAGAGTAAGGTGCATCTCTTGATATATTTCACAGTACCAATTCCATTCTTTTTTCTCGCTCATCTTAAAACTTCAACCATTACACAAGAGAAAATAATGAATGCAGTTTTACTTTTCATGGCCTCAAAAAATAATTTAATATCATTGGAAAATGTTTCCTGAAATATCCCTCATCTTCAGAGATAATCAAATTATACTTCTAAATATCTATAAACATGGTTGTTTAACCCTAGTTGACTGTGCTCGACAAAATTCACTCTCCGCCGTCCAAATTAACGACCTTCATTTCTGACATTTTAGATGACATAAATGTCCTAAATGAATGCCAATGTTAAAGGTGGAAAGAGTTTGACATTTTAAGTACATGTGCAATAAATGCTACTGAAGTCTTGCAATATTTATACAGTGGCCTCTTGAATTCTGTTTATAAATTGGAATACAAAGTGTTGACGGCACCTAGCAAATTAAAGAGGTTGGTGTACATGAATTTATAGCACAGAAGAATCACTGCAATTCCAAATAAATCAAGTCACCTGAGATGACAAAAAAAATAAATGAACCAGAATGAACTGGAAATTCAAATATGCATGTTAATGTTTGACTACAATTTTAGGAGTTTGACAACATACAGACCTGGATCCATTCTAAATGCATTCTGAAAATATTGGCATGCAGAATAATTAATAACTAGTTGAGTTCTTAGTCAAAAAGGTTCATTTAAGCAAAAATAATTTTGAGAGAATGACACATTTAATCAAAATATGGTAGACATACTCTGAACCATTTAAATGCAACATTAACACCACAAATTGCTGCAGTTCATCTACTGGACTATTTATGAAAAAGAGGCATACTGAAGACAGGAAAGCTGAGATGTCAACACAACAATGTGCGCAAGTTAAATACTTGTCAGAAATCACCCTGAAAATAAAAAGTGTAATATGTAATTAATTGAGAATCATTCGTTGTTATTGTTGTTTATGAACTGGCTTTGCTTTTCATCATCCTCGAAAATGACCGGTTATAGACTTCTGGGATAACAGAACTTAGATATTTAGTGATTGATAAATAGTTAAATTTAAAACAAAATATAAATCGTTGATAGCATTTCTCAATCGGTGTTGAAATTCATTTTGAGAGATTGAAGAAAAAAAATTACAGTTAATGATGGGAAGAAATAATTGCACCTTATTTTTATCCCACCTTTTTGTATTTTTAAGAAAGAATTTCTAAAATGTTGTACAAACATTGGCCTCCTTAAATTGCTTAACATTAACCATTCAACATTTACAAGTTTTACAACATTGCTAGTATAAATGTCAATGGTAAATTAAAATATTTTACTTCCATATTTAATATTTATTTGAAGGCCTTTTGACAACTTTTAAGAGTATATAATAGAAGGAAACACGATTTTTGATGCAAGCAGCTTGGAAAGGATGGCTAATTGCCTTAAAGTTTTAGAAATCCCTCTCTAAACCTCTTCACCTCTTTGACGATACTCATTAAAAATCTACCTCTTAAATCAAGCTTTCAGCTAAAACAATATAACAAGTAGTAATTAGGCAGAGGAGATACTTTGGGATGAATTAGGAAACCTAAAATCATTTAAAGCTTTGTGTTAGTTGATCTTATGCTCTCTAGAGGCATCAGTGAAATGGATCAATGCGTAAATTCAGAAAGTGGACAAGTGTGCAACAAAAATTACATACTTTGCGGAAAATGGCAATTGCCAGTAAGTGCTGGGATTATTTCATTTTAATATTTTTATTTTAGCATTTTATTATGTTTTTAAATCTGTAATCTTTTCAGATGCCTCTCATTATTCGACATCAGTCTGCTGCCGAAGAGAGTTAATGTGCTCCTAGGCAAGATCTGAATGGTACACCCGAGACCCATTTGCCCCAGGAGTCAACACCACCAGCTGATTACAAGATTGTTCGGCCTTTCACATCTAGAAACAGCAAATGTGGTACAGTGGTAGAGTTGCTGCCTCACAATGTCAGAGAACAAGATTCAATCCTGACTAAGGACACAGTCTGTACGGAGTTTGAATGTTTTCCCTGTGACCGCGTACATTATCTCTAGGTGTTCCAGTTTCCTCCCACAGAGGCATACAGGAAGTAGGTTAATTGGCTTCTGTAAGTCGTTCTACTTGTTCTGTAATATTGACTAAATAAGAGTTATTATAAAATGGAGGATCATTGCATTTGCAGGGCCTGCTTGGTCTCTGTCTGTGAAAAGCTACAGGCTGTGAGTTGGCGCCAGCTAGTCTGAACCCTAGATTGATATGCAGGATGGGGAAAGATCCAGATGTCCTCTCCATTGTTAAAATGTATGAGGACTTTGCAGAAGAGCTCAAAGGTGTTGCAAATGCATTATCAGGATTGGCCCGCTGCGGAAGAATTGTAAATACTGTTAATAATGTTGCAAGGTGTTTGTTACTGTTTAATGATTGGCTGAAGTGTGAAGCCTTGTTTGAATTGTTTATACTCCCTGAGAGAATGTTGCATCACTTGATTAACTGACTTTTTTCCAGAAGCTTCTGTAGAAACATTGTAATCGGGTGCTTAGTAATTGGGTTGGGGGAACTGTCAATAACACTTTAATGTAATCGATGTCTGTGATTGGGTTGTAGGGGCTGGCACCCCAATGTGGTTCTGCCCCGCAGGGTCCGATGACCTATAAAAAGTGATCCCCACTAGGATCGTTGTCGATCATCTGGAGGGGCGCTTGGGACTGCTTAATCATTCGGAGGTGTCTGCAGCACGGGTGGGGGATCGATTCGCGAAATTTGAAAAATGTATATAGACTGTATGGAGCAATTTGTATAGCCTCCGAAAATGTCGGATGGATTTTTTGCACGGTTGATGTATTGTATATATTTATTACTCGAATAAAGTCTATTTTGAAATTAAAAAAAAAAAATTCGGAGGTGTCTGCATGCATGAGGCTGAAGGGCTTGGACAAGCAGAGACAAGGATCAAACCCGTGGTGGTTAGGTATTGTATAAGGAGTTTGTTACTGTTTCATAAAATAAAGTTTAGTGGTCCAGTGAAGAGCTTGTTTCCATGCTGTATCTCTAAAGTCCAAAGTAAAGTCTAAAGCATGTGCTGCAAGAACTTTGTTCGGATTTATGTTAAACGCCATGTAGCTTTGGTAGAACATCACTGTGCGAAATGTGAATTATAACTTTAATTCTAAACCACAGAACATCTTTAGAGTAGTTAAGAGAACCGATGCCAGGCACGTGGAACTGGGAGAAAATGAGAATACTCATTTATTTATCCTTCCATTGGATCTGGAGGATTTTGTGAAGACGGTATGCTTTGAGGAGCCTGCTGCAGATAGTGTAGATTTTAGAAGTAAATGGCAGACCTTCGATTTAAAGGACAATACACTTTGCTCATGAAAGTGGCAGCAATAATTTCAGCATAGGCTTTCTGTTCCAACATGCAATTGGTCCTTTTAGCAATAAAGACTGGGCACTTTTTCCCTAAAGAGGAGGGGCAATAGTGAAAATAGTAAAAGAGAGACAATAGTAAAAAATAACACGTGGTTATAACTCTTATGCAGCTGATGGTGCTTTAGCATTTAATACATCAGCAAGTCATGAGACCTTTGAGACTAAAAACCTTCTTCTTGGACAACTCTCGGACACCTCGTCCTACTTACCCCTGGACCATGACCCCACTGACGAGCACCAGGCCACCATCTCGAGCACCATAACCGACTTCATCAACTCCGGCTCCCTACCCCCCCGAGCCTCCAACCTCATCGTTTCCCAGCCCCGCACAGCCCGATTTTACCTTCGCCCCAAAATCCACAAACCCGACTGCCCCGGCAGACCCATTGTCTCTGCCTGTTCGTGCCCCACCGAACTCATTTCCACATACCTTGACTCCATCCTATCCCCCTTTGTTAAATCTCTCCCCACCTATGTTCAAGACATTAAAATAAAGGGTCTGAAGAAGGGTCTCGACCCGAAACGTCGCCTATCTCCTTCGCTCCTTAGATGCTGCTGCACCCGCTGAGTTTCTCTAGCTTTTTGTGTAACCCTCGATTCTCCAGCATCTGCAGTTCCTTCTTTAAAACCTTCTTCTCGATGCTCATTCTAACATAGCCGGTTCAATCTCAAATGTACTTAATTTGAGCCAGTCATGCATTACTAGATAAGTTAAAACAACAGACACTAAAAATTAAGCTTCTGTCAATCTCTTAGGCGAAAAAATGAAAACATATCATGCAATTACATAATAAATTATCAGGGAAGTCACATGAAATATTGAATGAGCGTCGGATATTGAAATCTGAAAAATAACCGGTAAAATTTACATCTCTGCCTTGCAAAGAACATTTCTAAATGCGGGGGATACAATTATGAACAATTACTTCAATTAAACTCAATCTCACACCCTCAAGCCATCAAGTCATTTCTGGTTTATTATTTGTGCATAATTTCAAAATCAATATAATTGAAGATACAAAGATTACAGGAAACCTTAGTCATATCAGTCTCAATATAACATCAAGGTAGTCACTCCAAAATGCTGGAGTAATTCAGCGGGACAGTTTCTTCTCTCCAGTAACTCTGGAGAGAAGAAATCTTCGATTTAAACTAACCTATTTTGTGTCTAACTTCGATTTAAAGCAGCATCTGCAGTTCTTACCTACTCATATAACATGAACTACACAAAGTATTGTCATGGGACAATACGGGATTTATTTTTTGAAGTTTATAATTATCAGATATATGATTTTAAAAGATGCTTAGATAAGTCAAATTATGGTATAGTTTATTCAAAAACTTCACTGCAAAATGTGTTAATCAGATGTTAATTGGTAAACTGTTTACTGATAATTTACTGGGCTAATTTACTGGGCTTCAAAAGTTTTTTTTTTAAATAAGTATTATATATATTTTAAATGGGCTATTCTAAGATTTCTCATTCTCTCTTTACATTACAGCAATTCACTGCTAGATACAGTGCTTTCAGAAAGTATTCAGACCCCTTCACTTTTTCCACATTTTGTTATGTTACAGCCTTATTTTAAAATTGATTACATTCATTTTTTTAAATCATTAATCTACACCCAATACTCCAGAATGAAAAAGCGAAAACAGGTGTTTAGAAATTTTTGCAAAGTAATTAAAATTAAATAACTAAAATATCTCAGTACTTTGTTAAAGCGATTATAGCTTTAAGTCTTCTTGGGTAAGATGCTACAAGCTTGGCACACCTGTATGTGGATAATATCTCTCATTCTTCTCTGCAGATCCTCTCAAGCTCTGTCAGATTGGATGGGGAGCGTCGATGCACAGCTATTTTCAGGTCCCTCCAGGGATGTTCAATCGGGTTCAAGTCCGGGCTCTGGCTGGGCCACTCAAGGACATTCACACACTTGTCACAAAGCCACTCCTGCGTTGTCTGGGCTGTGTGCTTAGCGTCGTTGTCTTGTTGGAAGGTGAACTTCTGCCCCAGTCTGAGGTCCAGAACACTCTGGAGCAGGTTTTCATCAAGGATTTCTCTCTGTACTTTTCTCTGTTCATTTTTCCCTCAATCCTGACTAGTCTCCCAGTTCCTACTGCTCAAAAACATCCCCACAGCATGATACTGCCACCACCATGCTTCACCGTAGGTATGGTATTGCCAGGTGAATGGCAGTGCCTGGTTTCCTCCAGACATGACACTTGGCATTCAGGCCAAAGAGTTCAATCTTGGTTTCACCAGACCACAGAATCTTGTTTCTCATGCCTTTTGGCAAACTCCAAGCGGGCTGTCATGTGCATTTTACTGAGGAGTGGCTTCTGTTTGGCCACTCTACCAAAAAGGCCTGATTGGTGGAGCGCTGCAGATATAAAACATAAACATAGAAACATAGAAAATAGGCGCAGGAGTAGGCCATTCGGCCCTTCGAGCCTGCACTGCCATTCAATATGATCATGGCTGATCATCCAACTCAGTATCCCGTACCTGCCTTCTTTCCATACCCCCTGATCCCTTTAACCACAAGGGCCATATCTAACTCCCTCTTAAATATAGCCAATGAACTGGCCTCAACTACCTTCTGTGGCAGAAAATTCCAGAGATTCACTACTCTCTGTGTGAAAAATGTTTTTCTCATCTCGGTCCTAAAGGATTTCCCCCTTATCCTTAAACTGGACCCTTGTCCTGGACTTCCCCAACATCGGGAACAATTTTCCTGCATCTAGCCTGTCCAACCCTTAAGAATTTTGTACGTTTCTATAAGATCCCCCCTCAATCTTCTAAATTCGAGCGAGTACAAGTTGAGTCTATCCAGTCTTTCTTCATATGAAAGTCCTGACATCCCTATAGTTGTCCTTCTGGAAGGTTCTCCCATCTCCACAGAGGAACTCTGGAGCTCTGTCAGAGTGACCACCGGGTTCTTGGTCACCTCCCTGACCAAGGCCCTTTTCCCCTGATTGCTCAGTTTGGTCGGGTCGGCCGGCTCTATGAAGAGTCCAAAGTTCTTCCATTTAAGAATGATGGAGGCCACTGTGCTCTTTGGGACCTACAATGCTACAGAAATTGTTTTATATCCTTACCCAGATCTGTGTCACGACACAATCCTGTCTCGGATGTCTACGGAAAATTCCTTAGTCGTCATGGCTTGGTTTTTGCTCTGACATGCACTGTCAACTGTGGGACCTTATATAGACAGGTGTGTGCCTTTCCAAATCATGTCCAATCAATTTAATTTACCACTGGTGGACTTCAATCATGTTGTAGAAACATCTCAGGGATAATCAATGGAAATAGGATGAACCCAAGCTCAATTTTGAGCATCATAGAAAAGGGTCTGAATACTTATGTAAATGTAATATTTCAGTTATTTATTTTTAATTACTTTGCAAAAATTTCTAAACCTGTTTTTGCTTCTTTTTTCTGGGGTAGTGCGCAGATTGATGATTAAAAAAATGAATTTAACCATTTAAAAATAAGGCTCTATCGTAACAAAAATGTGGAAAAAGTGAAGGGGTCTGAATACTTTCTGCATGCACTGTACTTCTAACAGTCTGATTCATAGTGGAAGCACATCATTTTGCAAGCTAACAGTTATTGAGGCAAAGAATGATATGGCACAGATTCAACGAGAACCTGCCTACCATCAAGCAACCTTAATGCCTTCCCATCAATTCCTCCCCCAACAATTTTACCATTCACATACACACTTTAAGAATTTACAGTTTAACCCATAACTTTGAATATGGAAGGAAACTGGAAGAGCTCCTGGAAAAAAACCGACACAGTCATAGAAACATAGAAATATAGGTGCAGGAGTAGGTCATTCGGCCCTTGGAGCCAGCACTGCCATTCAATATGGTCATGGCTGATCATCTAAAATCAGTACATCGTTCCTGCTTTTTCCCCATATCCCTTGATTTCTTTAGCCCAAAGAACTAAATCTAAAGGGCCTGTCCCACCAGCATGCAACTCTATGCCATTAGCGCGACCTAACGTGGTCGCTTGAGCCGTCCGGCGTCGTGGGGCTGGTCCCACTTCGATCGCCGGAGCCGTGCGGAATTGTGCGGAGTTCGTCCCGACACCGCACGGGGCTCCGAAAAACTGACAATGTCCAAAAATTCGGTGCGGCAACGGCATGTCGGCTCACAGTCGCATCAACATTTACACACCGCCCCGACATCGTGCCTCCGTAAACCTATTTGTAAGTGCCTCCGTGATCCTCTATGTGTGTGGCTCCGTGGCCCTGTGTGTGTGTGTGCCTCGGTGCCCCTCTCTGTCCTGGCGAACTTACCCTAGACTTCGCTCCAAGTTCGCCTCACTTTGCCCCGCGTTGAACCACTCACCCGACCTCCGCGTGGCCCCGACTGCCGGTTTGGTTGCGCTTGCCGCATGCAGGCGCATGCTGGTGGGAACGGCCCTGTACAGGGGATCACCCGACCTCCGCGCGGCCCCCGCTTCTAGTTTGATCGCGCTCATCGCATGGAGTTGCATGCTGGTGGGACAGGCCCTTAACTCTCTCTTGAAATCCAGTGAATTCTGTGGCAGAAAATTCCACAGATTCACACTCTCTGGGTGAAGAAGTTTTTCCTCATCTCAGTCCTAAATGGTCTACCCTTTATTCTTAAACTGTGACCCCTTGTTCTGGACTCCCCCAACATCGGGAAAATTTTTCCTGCATCAAGCCTGTCCAATCCTTTACGAATTTTATATGTTTCTGGAAGTCACAAGGAAATGAGCAAACTCCACACATATAGTAGATGAGGTCAGAATTGAACCTGAGTTGCTGGAGCTATAAGGTAGCAGGTTTACAAGCTGTTTCATTGTGTCACCCTGCTTTACAACACAGAGGCACACTTCCAAATACTAAGCCACAATTAATGTATTAAATGTTCAAATTAAGTCATGCGTGGCAGCAAAGGATTCTAATGTAGCAGGGAAATGCCACTTAAACAGATGAGTGGGAATAGATGAATAGATTATTCAACAGCCAGGAGGTTAACACATTCAAGAAAGATGAAAAATAACACCAAAACTAGAACCTGGCTTGCCAATCCAAAAAGATAAACACAAAATGCAGGAGTAACTCAGCAGGACAGGCAACATCTCTCGAGAAAAGGAATGGGTGAACAAAGCCTGACAGAACCTGATTACAGGTTTGATTCAGGGGAGGTATATATTCTGATAAAACATTCGGGTTCCAGTTAACCTGCATCATTCGCTGTCATGCAGGCCAAGCTCAATAATGAATATACTAGTCAGGATGATTTGCTTACTAATAAAATAAATGTCCAGAATGTTAAGAGTTTCAGGTGCACTTATTTGGGTGTTTCACCATTACAGTTTAATAGTGTGCTTGAAAATCAAAAAGCTGCTAATGTTGAAAATATGAAATAAAAACAATAAACTTTGGTAATACTTGGCAGGTCAGATATATTTCAATTCACTGTAGTCTTGTCTGATATTTTTCAAACTTTCCTCTTTGTAATTACACCCAAAACAGTTCAATCATAACTCACGAAAAAAAAGTGTCAAAGAGGAGCATTCAATAAACCTTCCACTCAAGTAACTTGTGGCATAAAGATCTTTTAAGATAAGGTCTGATTTTCCATTTAATCTTGCTTTCAGTCAACATCAAGAGAAAAATGATAAATTCTCATCCAGATCATTTAAAGGAAATAAGATTAACAAAATTACAGGGAAGTGAAAATAAGCTGGATCATCATGTTTCAGTCACATACGAAGAAACTGTTGGAAATTTAACAAAGGTCTTTGGCGGTGTGGGGTGGGGGAAGGATACTAGCAAGATTAATGGATTGAATAAGAGTGGGTGGGAACAGCATCAGCAAAAATATAGGGAAGGGGTGAAATTAGGTGAGTGAGTATAGACTTGAAAATGGAGCATGATGTGAGAACATTCGAAATTCCCCATTTTGTTCCATAATCTGGACACACAAGAAAGTGCAGGTACTGGAATCTCGAGCAAAAATAAATTGCGTGAGGAACTCAGTAGATCAGGCAGCATTTGTGGAGTGAATGGACAGATGGTGTTTTGGGAGGAGAAGCAGGAAAAGAGAGGTGAGTGTGGGCAAAGCCTGGCAAATGATAGGTGGATAGAGGTGAGGGAGGGGGTGTTAACTGACAATTATGTGGAATAAGCGACAGAGGTGAAAAGGTGACAAAAGGTATCATACATGGAATGAAGACGGAGAGTGTTATGTGAAGTTGGAGGGAGTGATATCGGTGGAAGGGGGCAGGGGGAAAGGGAGATAAAAGAAATCTGCGGGACAGGCATAAGAGGTCAGTGTATGAAAGAGGGGAAATAAGTATGGTGACGGGTTGGTGAGAGAAATGTGTGCGCACTGAGGTGGAGATTGGGGGCATGGGAAAGAGAGGGTATGGGCGTGGGGATGGGGGGGGGAGGGTGAAAAAGTGTTATTTGAAATTGAAATAGCTCCGTAAACTACCTACCATCATACTTACTTCCCAACATAATGTAGTTAAGTGTTAGATTTCCATTTTTTTCTCAATAGTATAATATCAATGTAGAAGGAAGACATTCAGCCCACCAAATATGTGTGAGCACTCTTAGCATTCCCATTCTCATCATCTCATTCATCCACATTTTCCTGTAACCTTTTCTCTGTCATGTAATGATCGACACTTCCACTGAATCTCCTGTTATCCGTCCACGCCTGGGCCAATTTAGAGAATATGTTTTCACAACTAATTTTCCTACCTACCTTAATGTTATAGCAATTTATTTGCAACCATTACCTTGATCAGCCATGATCATATTGAATGGCGGTGCAGGCTCGATGGGCCGAATGGCCTACTCCTGCAGCTAATTTCTATGTTTCTATTACCTTGATACTTTCATCCAAGTGCTAAAATTGCTAAAAAAAACTGAGGCCAAAGCCATTCGTGGGACTATTTATTCCAACTTGCCAACCAGATATGTCTAATTACCTCTCCTCTCTTTTTAAGGTTAGCCAGTTAAATGTCTATCCATCCCAATATGCTACCTCCAACACCATCAGTTTTCAATTTTCACAATTACTTTTGATATTTTATCAAATGCTTCTAGAAATAGTATAGTAATCCATGGCACATCACATCAAAGAACTCCAAAACAAAGATGGTTCAAAATATTCTCCGCACCATAATTAATTATTTCGTTCATGCAAACTTTTACCTCAATGATCTTCGTTCCCATCCCTTAATCCCGCTGGCCTACAATGTTCTTCTTCCCATTATGTCGATTGTTTCCTCAAATTTCCTCCTATGTCATGGTGTAAAGTTGTGGAGGCAATGATGACCAGACTGCTTGTGCTATATTTATGTTCAAGTCCAGAAGCCTCCAGTTCAAAACACATAGTTCTGGTGTCTTGCTGAAAACTAGTTCATTTAAAAAAATCTAGATATTTGTTTTCCATGAATGAATCCATAAGAAGATAGACTATGTCTTTTAATTTTTCTGAACCATTGTATAATCTTCCTCTTTCTCTAATACTGTAACCTATGATTCCATAAGGGATTTGCAAGTATTTTAAATTTAAAATTCCTGAGATTATGATAGCTGTAGTGTACTGAATTTCAAACATCACATCAGAGATCAGTAACAAAATAATAATTAAAAATCTGTTATTGATAATTCTGGAATTCAATGGATATTCTTAAAGCCCTGTCCCACGGTACAAGTTCATTCCAAGAGCTCTCCGAGTTTAAAAAAAAAATCAGACTCGTGGTAAGCACGGAGAATGAACTTAGCGGGTACGTCGGAGCTCGGGGACATCTCTTAGCGCTAATGGCAGGTACTCGGGAAGACTTGCTAAAGGCAGGTAAGCACGGGAAGACTCTTTCAACATGATGAAAAATGTCCATGAGAGCCCCGAGGACCGACGAGTGGCCATTACCGCAATCTCTGAGTTCGAATCAGGGCAAACTCGGGAGAACTCTTGGAATGAACTCGTACCGTGGTACAGGGCTTTGAGTCAACGTAAATGGGACTATCTGAATGAGACCACCAGGATTGGCTCAAATATTGTGAATGCATCTTTCTGGAATTAATTCCAACATTTTCTTAATCATCCCTTGAAATAGAGGATAAAGATTGAAAATGACTTGGGGAAGAGGTTGACAGCTTTGTTAATCATGTTGCTCTTAGTAGTCTGGCAAAAGATGAGGAAATTGGATGTAATTAACTATATACTGGATGTGAAGTGTGATGAAATGTGACAAATAGAAAGAAACAGAGAATGCTTTAAAATATGGAATGTTTAGAACAAGCTAGTCTAGTATGGTGCAGGGCTGTATGTCATTGCCTTATTAATAATTTAGTTATTGGACGATATATAAAAGCTACTTTTGTTCTGAAAAGGAAAGGACAATTGAAGCTGAAGATGAAATTTAAGCTTCAGATTTGTTGAATCACATTAAGCAAACAATGATGCTGATGATGATAGAGCAAACTGCAAAATTATAGTTTTGTGAAGCAAACATTCAATAGATGTAAACTGACAAGAAAAAGATCTTAGGCAGCAAAGCAGAAGAAACAGTTGAGGCATCTGAATACCAAATGCAAATCAATTCAATGGAAAGAAAAGTGAAAATGACTATGTCTTAGAACTCACTACTATGCACACTAAGAAAAGAATACTGCATTGATGCAGGGACATGTGAATGTAGAGCACATATGGGCTACCATCTAATCCACTCCCCGCCCCCATCCCCTTCCCTCCCCAACCCCAAATTCAAGATACATACAGTTAACCTGATGGATGGAGAGACACAGATTTGATCTATAACATTTTGTATGCACTTATGTATCCCTCCAAAAACTGCAATTTAAAATTCTGATGCATGTTTATGCTTAGCTGATGTCAGATTTCGTTATAGCGATAGATTGGTTGAAGAACTATTAAACCAGGGCAACACTAGATCAGAAGCAAGTCGCTCAACAAAATCTCCACCTGCATAGACAAATCTCAGGATCAAGTAGAAGAAAGCAATCTTTTCAACTGACATCTCATTATTTGGCTAAACATCCACTCTGTACACTCCAGTGTAGCTTGATTGTACAGGGAGATACTACGCTCCAAGTAACATCTATGGATTATTATACAACTATTTCTTCATCTTTGAACTGTCAAGTAAACAGCAGTATGTAACCTTTTCACTGGATATTTTTTCTGGATGCATTTGTTCCCTGCACTGAAAGCCAATGCAACCTGTGATATAATGCTACACAATGATTTAATAAATACTCCTCACAGAGAAGGAATTAATATTTCTGAATAGGGGATATCATAAAAATATTAATGTATAAATTAATTTTAATGGTACAGATAATAGCAAGAAACACAAAAAACTCCAGAAGGGGTTAAGACATTTTGGAGTTTCCTTTACAGTCATGCTACTTCTCTTCAAAGATGTTTTCTCCTTGCATGGCATTTTTTGATTTTTTAATAGACTCATAGCACAGCAAGAAACACAAAAGACAATGCAGGATTGTTGAATGTATTGTGGCTCTTCTTTTAAAAATGCTCAAAAATTGCTGAGCTTGCCTGTTGAAGAAAATTGAAGCCAAATGTTTTTGGCAAAACCGTTAATAGGTGCAGGAGTAGGCCATTCTGCCCTTCAAACCAGCACCGCCATTCAACTTGATCATGGCTGATCAGCCACAATCAGTACCCCAATAATATGGATAAGAGTTATGATCTTCAAAAATAATCAATGTATTTCTAAAAGAGAAGGCACATTTAGTCATATTGAATTTATGTAGGTAACCAACATGCCCCATATACCGCAATATTTTATATCCCATATTTGGCTTATGTCAAGTTCTACATGCATCTGGGAACAAATATGCAAGGAATTCCAAGGTTTCCTGTGTATCTTTGGTGGCCCTAGACGCAGCTGCTCTCTACAGAGCATAAGGCTGGGGAGCTGATGCTCAGAATAGACTTCTAATGGTTAGTTTCATGGTTTCATGTGTAGTAATTACATTTATAGGCTTGTTTTATTGACTTTCAGTCTCTATTTGGTTCATGAACATCACCCATATGGGATTTCTGAGTTAATATCAGTCTGTATATGAACTATTATCATCCTACATTTATACACACGCACTATTCGTGTAGAAGATGTCAACTTAGCAAATTGATTTAATAATTGATTTTAGTGCTGGAAATAGCACATTTCATTTCAGCAGCAGCATGCAGAGTTACTTTTTGAATCTGTCAAAATATGTTTTACACAATTTTAAAAAAACAAACATTTTATGGTGCTATTTTCAATGCAGTTAATTTCTTCAAAAAAAGAGTAAATTGTACTACGTAAAAAAACTCAACTCATTAATTTCTTCACGTAGTAGTCATAGAGTCGTAAAGTGTTACAGTGTGGAAACAGGCCCCTCGGCACAAGTTGCCCACACCGGCCAACAATGACCCAGCTACCCTAGTCCCACTTGCCTGCACTTGGTCCATAACCCTCCAAACCTGTCCTATCCATGTACCTGTCCAACTGTTTCTTAAACAATGGGATAGTCCTAGTCTCAACTACCTCCTCTGGCAGCTTGTTCCATACACCTACCACCCTCTGTGTGAAAAAATTACCCCTCTGATTCCTATTAAATCTTTTCCCCTTCACCTTGAACCTATGTTCTCTGGTCCTCGATTCTCCTACTCTGGCTAAAAGACTCTGTGCATCTACCCAATCTATTCCTCTCATGATTTTGTATACTTCTATAAGATCTCCACTCATCCTCCTGCACACCATGGAATAGAGCCTACTCAACCTCTCCCTTTCGCTCACACCCTCTAGTGCTGGCAACATCCTCGTGAATCTTTTCTGAACCCATTCAAGCTTGATAATATCTTTCCTATAACATGGTGCCCAGAACTGAACACAATAACCTAAGTACGGTCTCACCAATGTCTTATACAACTGCAACATGACCTCCCAACTTCTATACCGAATACTCTGAAGGCCAAAGTGCCAAAAGCCTTTTTGAACACCTTATCTACCTGTGACTTGACCTTCAAGGAACCATGCACTTGTACTCCTAGATTTCTCCGCTCTACAACACTACCCAGAGGCCTACCATTCACCGTGTTGGTCCTGCCCTTGTCCGTCGCCCCAAAATACAACACCTTACACTTCTCTGTATTAAATTCCATCAACCATTCCCCTGCCCCCTTGGCCAATCGATCCAGATCATGTTCCAATCGTTCACAACCATCTTCACTTTCTGCAAAACCACTAACTTTTGTATCATCAGCAAACTTGTTAATCTTGCCCCATATTTCCTAATCCAAATCATTGATGTAGATGACAAACAATAATGGGCCCAGCACCGAACCCTGTGGCATGCCAGTAGTCATAGGCCTCTATTCTGAGAAGCAACCTTCCACCATCACCCTCAGCTTCCTACCATGGAGCCAGTTTGCTATCCATTCAGCTATCTATCCTTGGATCCCATGCAATCTAACCTTCCAGAGCAGCCTACCATGCGGCACCTTGTTGAACGCCTTACTAAAGTCCATGTACACAATATCTACAGCTCTGCTTGCATCAACCTTTTTGCTCACGTCTTCAAAAAAATCAATCAGATTTATGAGACACGACTTCCCACGTACAAAACCATGCTGACTGTCCCTAATCAGCCCTTGCCCATGCTGACTGTCCCTAATCAGCTTTGTATATCCTATCCCTCAGAATACTCTCCAGCAACGTACCATCTACAGATGTTAAGCTCATTGGCCTATAGTTCCCAGCATTTTCCCTGCAGCCCTTCTTGAAAAGAGGCACAACATTTGCCACTCTCCAATCTTCTGGCACCTCTCCTGTATTTAACGACGACTCATAAATTTCAACCAGGGCTCCCGTAATTTCCTCTCTAGTTTCCCGCAATATCCTCGGTTATATCTGATCAGGCTCTGGAGATTTGTCTACCTTCAAACACGACAGTACCTTTAGTGCTTCCTCAACAGTAACCCTGACTGCTGTCATGATACTTCCAGTGATTGCTCCAATTTCCTCTGACCTACTGTTTTTCTCCTTAGTAAATACAGAGAAGAAATACTCATTGAGGACCTTGCTCATCTCCTGTGGCTCCATACAGAGGTGATCGCTTTGATTCCTGAGAGGTCCCACTCTCTCTCTCTCTCTAGTTCCCCTTTCCCCCCTAATGTATTTATATAATCTTTTGGGATTGTCTTTTATGCTACCCGCCAGAGTTATCTCCTGACCCTTTTTTGCCCTTCTGATCTACTTTTTTGTTTGCTCCTTAGTTCCCAAAACTCCTCCAGGGATGCACTTGATCCCAGCTGCCTGTCCCATGCATCCTTCTTGTTTTTGACTAACGCCTCAATTTTCCTCGTCAGCCAAGTTTCCTTACATTTGCCCGATTTGCCTTTCACTCTAACGGGGACATACACATCATGTGCTCTCTTCAGTACACTTTTAAAAACATCTTACTTAGCCGATGTTCCTTTCTCCTCAAATAACCTGCTCCAGACAACTTGAGCGATACCTTTTCTCATACCCTCAAAGTTGGCCTTATCCTAGTTTAGCATTTTAACACGTGGACCCTTTCCACCCTGATCCATAACTATTTAAAACCTAATCGAAATGTGGTCACTTGTACCAAAGGCTCCTCCACACACACTTCATTAATTTGCCCTACCTAGTTTCCCAATACTAGATCCAGCGTTGCCCTCTCACGTGTGGGGCCCTCCACATACTGTTTTAAGAAAACTCTCCTGAACACTTTTGTGGAATTGCACCCCATCTAAACCCATGCTATGATTTTCCCAATGGTTGACTCTTCGGAGGTCTGTTGTACACCCCTAACAAGGCGATCGACCCTTTCTTCTTCCTCAGCGCCACCCATATAGCCTCACTAGACGAACCGTCCGTTATGTCACCTCTGAACACAGCTGTGACATCCTTCTTAACCAACAATGCAAAATCTTTTTTCCTCACCCATCTCTCCTGAAGCTCCTGTACCCCAGAACATTGAGCTGCCAGTCCTGCCCCTCTTTTAACCAGGTTTTAGTCATGGCTACAACATCCCAGTCGCTCCTACCTATCCACGTCATTAGCTCATCTGCCTTACCCGTCAAGCCCTTGCATTAAAATACGTGCAGTTTAAACCAACCCTCCTTCCTTGCTCACAGTCGTTTTGCCTATTCTGTCCATTAACCTTTCCCACACCATCCTCCATATCAACTAGGCTCTCATATGCCTCTGTCCTGGACAAGATCCTACCCCTTGCCAATCTAGTTTAAACCCTCCCGTGAAGCATTATCAAACCTTCCTGCTAGAATGTTGGTCTCCCTCCAGTTTAGGTTCAACCTGTCACTTTTATAAAGGTCACTCTTGTCTACGGAAGAGATCCCAATAATCCAGAAATTTGAATCCAGAATCCCTGCCGCATGCACCAACTCCTCAGCCATACACTCATATTCTCCTCAGAGGTGCGGAATCTCCTGTCTCCCATCACTACGGCTCTGCCTGATGTCACTCTTCCCCATTGAGCTTCAGCACCAGCGTTTGAATCACAGCCCTGGCTACCATCATTAAACCTGACCCACTCCGATTTTTAGAGTAAATTAAAAGAATAAAACTTCACTAGGAGAATTTAAAATAGAATGAGACTTCAGAGCATGTGCAATTCTCAGCATTTTTAAAGAGATTAAAAAATAACAATTTGGAAGTCTATTTGGCCTCATGATGTAACACTGATATTTTATTAGTGGATGCATAACCAACAAAATACTACACTCTCAAAGATAATGATATTGAGATGTGATATGTCTATCTTGACAATTAGATATAAAAGTTGTATTAAGAGTTAAGAGCATTGTCACAAGTCCCGGAACGGAACAATAAAATTCTTATATTAACATTATTCTCAGCCTAATATAGTTTCTCCTTCTGGATGGATCAATAAATGTTCTTTGATCACTATCACTGCAGATCTATTATCTAATCATTATCACATTTGTCCAAACTTCCCGTTGCTAAGTTAATTGTATTTATTGCACAGTAATTTTACATCAAGAAACCAATTCTTTAAAGCATTCTGGAGGATCTGTAGTTTGTGAAAAAACACGATAAATTCAATTTTTTTGTTGTGTCACAAACAGAAGTAGCTAATTTTAGTTTTTTTTTCCAGTAAGTGGCTATTTTTTGTTGATCATTTATTAATAGATTGATCAGGGATGAGGAGAAACAATTAAACATTTATAGATAATGCAAAACTTGAAAACCTAATCAATATCGAGGAGGACATCAATAGACAGGAGGATGAAAACATGCTAGTGGAATGGATGGAGAGAAGGAGAGAAATTTAAAGTGCAAAATTTAGGGAGGTAAAACAAGGAGAGAACATACAAACAACATGAAATAATTTAAAACTCGACACAATTACAATTAAATATTTAAGGAGGGAAAACAGATTATTAAAGAGGAAAATAGGGGCTAGTTCATGGATGTTTTTTATGAAATATGGAAACAAGTTAAGCTGAACCAATATGAAACTCACTTTTGAAAGATATGAAACCTTTAATGAAGACATTGAAGACATTTAGTGCAGTGATTCTAGGGATGATGGATTGATATTGAATTGACTGCAGAAGTTAGGATCTTTGCCTTCATAAGTTCATAATTTCTAGGAGCAGAATTTCCTAGGCCATTCGGTCCATCAGGTCTATTACGCCATTTAATCACGGATGATCTTTCTTTCCCTCTTAATCCCATTCTCCTGCCTTCTCCTCATAACCCCTGACACCTGAACTAATCAAGAATCTATCTATCTCTGCCTCCACGGTGTTCTATGGCAATGAATTCCAGATTCACCACCCACTAACTAAAGAAATTCCTCCTCCCTACCATTATCTCTTATTTCCTGATATGGATGATTTTTTCAAATTCTCAACAGGCTGGAGTAGCACTACGAATAAGTAATATGTTCTGACTAATCAAATGGGGAATGTATATGTTATGAAATGGATTAAATCAATAAAGAAGAAGAACTGCGAGTATATAGAAATCTGAAGATTAGATATACGTAAGAAGGAACTGCAGATGCTGGTTAAAACTGAAGTAAGACATAAAAAGTTGGAGTAACTCAGCGGGACAGTCAGCATCTCTGGAGAGAAGGGATGGGTGATGTTTCTGGTCGAGACCCTTCTTCAGACTTTCGGGTTGAGTCTGAAGAAGGGTCTCAACCCGAAATGTCACGCATTCCTCTCCGGACATGCTGCCTGTCCCACTGAGTTACTCTAGCTTTTTGTGTCTATCTGAAGAGGAGGTACACTTGATTGCTCTTGTGCAGTAAAAGTCCCGACAAGAAATGCCATCTATCCATGTTCTCCGGAGATGCGGCCTGACGCACTGTTACTCCAGCACTTTGTGTCCTTTTACTATAATACTACGGTTTGTCTCCTTTTGTCCAGCATGATAATGCTAAGATTCGGACAGCTTGTTTTGGAACCAAATGGACAGAACAAGTTCCCTGATCTTCACAATAACTCAGCAAATAAAACATCATGTGGTATAATAGTTCAATAGACTAATCAGCAAATGTAATAAAATGGTAATTATATTGTAATATTAAAAAGGTTAATTAGTATTTCCAGTTGAACATACTTAATATTGACCATGATTTATTAATGAGTTTTCATATATAAAAATATACTGTGACTGACCTGCTGACTAACTGGGAAACGCTTAAATTAATAAATTAGTTTCTATTTGGGGACAAAAATCTGCAGAACCTCTTTTTTATGAATTCTTTTATCTTCTTTCCTTTTGTAACTGTGAATTTATCAAGTTCTTGTTTCCAGAATTCCTTCAAGTAAGTGTTCTCACACTGAGGTGTAGATAGCTGACTATATTAATAGCTGAGATTTTCATGGAGAAAATGTGCACACAAAAAAAAGTGAATTAAAATTGACTATCAAGAAAAGATTTCACATTTAACTTGGATTTTGAGTAATATTGGAAAAAGGAAAGTAAAAGCTTTATACTCTTGCATGTGCAGGCATGAAATAATCTCTCTTGCTTGGGGAAAGGAAATGTCTTGTGGTAGCAAATATATAGTAATTGAAGAAGAAAATATCGGGCTGATCCCTGCCTGCTGCCCAGACTTGCCAGCCATGGTCAATTCCCGATCAATAAATGATAACATTGTGCTAGCTTTTACAATAATTTGGAATACCTGCGTCCTGGCCTTTTGCATGACGCACACAAGGATGCTCAGATACTCTGCAGAGTTCTGAAATCTCTTCCGAGTGAAGTGATATGATTTTTTATTTTTGGACAATTTCACATTTTCCCACACTACCCTCAATTTGCCAGACCTTTGCATATTCACTTTATCTCTCTTTGCTTCCATTTGTTTTGCCCTCTTCATAATTTATTTTTGTATCGATCTTTGTGGCGACCACAGATTTGTGGCCCCCACAGATTACATGCGTTGCATTAGGATAAAATTTGCACTATTTAAGTACAAATTCTCTCCACTGAAAGAAACCAACAGGTGTTACTCAAGTTTGAAGTTTTTGCTTCATAGCGATACAATTTTCAATGGACGAACAGATGATTTTTTTTATTCCTAATACACTCTTGCTGCTGATAAGTTTATCGATCAAACCAACAATGCCAATTAATCCAGCTAAAAACGTTATTGACTCTCATTTTCTTTGATAGCACACAATTAATAATGAAAATTTGGCAACATTTAGGGCTTACAGTTTCCACAATTCTGTGCTGATGGAAGCAATTACAAAATCCCACCGTTCACACAAGAACCACAGGACATAGGTTTAAGGAGAGAGGGAAAAGATTTAACATGAACCTGACGGGCAACATTTTCACTCAAAAGGTGGCGGAATTATGGAACAAGCGGTCAGTGGAGGTACTAGTGGAGTCAGGTACTAGAACAACATTTAATAGATATTTGCACAAGGGAAAGTTTTGAGGTATATGGGCTAAACACGGCTAGGTGGAAATAACGTAGATGGGGCAACTTAGAACTACATGACTCTAACGGGGTTGTCCACTGCGGCGACCTAATTGGAGACTTTACAAGCGTTTAGGAGTGTTTGAAAGAGTGTCATGTTGAAGACCTCCGTCGACTATGTAGAAGACCTCCTTCGACTATGTTGAAGACCAGCTTCGATTAGCTTCGACTAGATTCAGGAAAATTGGACACTGAATAGTGGAGAGTGAAGACGACCTTCTTCGATCTCCTTTGACCTCTATGTTGAAGATTATCTACGACTACCTTTGACTTCGCTCGATTACCTATGAATAACATGCCGATCTACTACTATACCTACTACAACTAAGCCTACGTGTAAAAAAAAGGGATTTTTTTCCATGGCAACCTTTTTTTACTGCATGTTGAAAAATACGCCGCGACCTAGCTAAGGCCTCAAGTATGCCGAGACTACTCTCGAGCATGGAGAGTTAAAAAGACTTCCTAGGACCTCGTGTCGACCATGCTGTGAGTATGAGTCGAGGTCAAACTCTTCTAAACTCGCCAATTAGGTCGCTGCAGTGGGACAGCCCCTTAAGACTGTGACTCTATGTAAACAAGCACTTTTTAAAAATGGCTATCAGGAGAAAAATTATTTAAATGTGCATCAATGTCAACAGAGGCAAGTTTTGTAGATGTGAACATGAATCCTAATCAATTAAGGATTTGCAAGAAGATTGAACATTTTCTATTGACAGTATTGCTACTGTATCTCGATGGACCTGCTGCATTCAAACAATCACTAATTTATCTCAGACAAAATTAATCCTGACTGAAATTTACACCACAATCGGGTGTGTTAATCCATTAAAGGCACACAATTATTTCAGTTCCATTAATTTGAGGCAAATCTATATCCCCACTTGTAGTTATTTGTTGTCTCACCATTAGGACAGAATCCCTTGACCATCATTTGGCATCCAAGAAGGGATTTCATATCATTTAGTTGAAGCATCAGCCATCTGGTCTCTCAAGCCTGATCTGCTGTTTAATGTCATGGCTGATCTAATTTTAAGCTCTGCATTCCTTCCTAGCTGCAGGCAATCATTGTGTGGACAGACAACTTTGGCAGAGCTTATAAATGCAGGTATATTATTCTCTCTTTTTATATTTTTCTGTGCAACCATTGGTATACAATCAGGGTCATGGATCGTGAACAAAATTTCTCCTTATTCCTACCTCAGATCCACAATCTAGACAACTTACAACAAATACAGCAATGGCTGAATTTCTGGGCATAATCCGGAAGATGCAGGATCACTTCATTCCAAAAGGGAAGAAAGATTCTAAGGGGAGTAGGAGGCAACCGTGGCTGACAAGAGAAGTTCGGGATAGAATAAAACTAACAGCAAAGAGTAGCCGGAAGCCAGAGGATTGGGAAACTTTCATAAGACAACAGAAGGAAACAAAACGGGCAATACGGGCTGAAAAGATGAAGTACGAGGGGAAGCTGGCCAGGAATATAAAGAAGGAAAAAGAGTAGCAAAGTCAAATGTGGGTCCCTTGAAGGCAGGCACGGGTGAAATTATTATGGGCAACAAGGAAAGGCAGAAGAGTTGAATAGGTACTTCGGATCTGTCTTCACTAAGGAGGACACAAACAATCTCCCAGGTGTACTGGGAGGATCTAAGGGGATAGAGGAACTGAAATAAATTTTCATTAGGCGAGAAATAGTATTAGGTACTAATGGAACTGAAGGATGATAAATCCCTTGGGCCCGATGGTCTGCATCCCAGGGTCCTCAGGGAGGAGGCTCTAGAAATAGTGGACGCATTGGTGATCATTTTCCAATGTTCAATAGATTCAGGATCAGTTCCTGTGGATTGGAGGATAGCTAATGTAATCCCATTTTTCAAGAAAGGAGCGAGAGAGAAAACGGGGAATTACTGACCAGTTAGCCTGACTTCGGTGATGGGAAAGATGCTGGAGTCAATTATTAAAGAGGTAATATTGGGGCATTTGGATAGCAGTAAAAGGATTAGTCCAAGTCAACATGGATTTATGAAAGGGAAATCATGCTCGACTAATCTTCTGGACTTTTTTTGAGGATGTGACAAGTAAAATGGATGAAGGGGTGCCAGTGGACGTAGTGTATCTAGACTTTCAGAAAGCCTTTGATAAGGTCCCGCATGGGACACTGGTGACTAAATTTAGAGCACATGGTATTGGGGGTAGGGTGTTGACATGGATAGAAAATTGGTTGGCAGACCAGAAGCAAGGAGTAGGAATGAACGGGTCATTTTCAGAATGGCAGGCAGTGGCGGGTGGAGTGCCGCAAGGCTCGGTGTTGGGGCCTCAACTGTTTACCATATATATTAATGATTTGGAAGAGGGAATTAGGAGCAACACTAGCAAGTTTGCGGATGACACAAAGCTGGGTTCCAGTGTGAACTGTGAAGAGGATGTTAGGAGGTTGCAGGGGGACCTGGACAGGTTGAGTGAGTGGGCAGATGCGTGGCAGATGCAGTATAATAGATAAATGTGAGGTTATCCACTTTGGCGGCAAAAACAAGGGGGCAGATTATTATCTCAATGGGGTTAGGTTAGGTAAGGGGGAGGTACAGCGAGACCTGGGTGTCCTTGTACACCGGTCACTGAAAGTTGGCGTGCAGGTACAGCAGGCAGTGAAGAAAGCTAATGGAATGTTGGCCTTCATAACAAGAGGATTTCAGTATAGGAGTAAAGAGGTTCTTCTGCAGTTGTATAGGGCTGTGGTGAGACCACATCTGGAGTATTGTGTACAGTTTTGATCTCCTAATTTGAGGAAGGACATCCTTGTGATTGAGGCAGTGCAGCGTAGGTTCACGAGATTGATCCCTGGGATGGCGGGACTGTCATATGAGGAAAGATTGAAAAGACTAGGCTTGTATTCACTGGAGTTTAAAAGGATGAGGGGAAATCTTATAGAAACATATAAAATTATAAAAGGACTGGACAAGCTAGATGCAAGAAAAATGTTCCCAATGTTGGGTAAGTCCAGAACCAGGGCCACAGTCTTAGAATAAAGGGGGGGTGATTTAAGACTGAGGTGAGAAATAACTTTTTTACCCAGAGAGTTGTGAATTTATGGAATTCCCTGCCACAGAGGGCAGTGGAGGCCAAATCGCTGGATGGATTTAAGAGAGAGTTGGATAGAGCTCTAGGGGCTAGTGGAATCAAGGGATATGGGGAGAAGGCAGGCACGGGTTATTGAAAGTGGACGAACAGACATGATCACAATGAATGGCGTTGCTGGCTCGAAGGGCTGAATGGCCTATTCCTGCACCTATTTTTTATTTTCTAAATACAATTTTATTATCCTGTATGTTCCATACACCCATCACCCTTTGTGTGAAAAGGTTACCCCTCAGATTCATATTAAATCATTTCCCCTTCACCTTGAACCTAGGTCCCACATAAGAGATTACCATACAAACTTAAAAGCACAAGGTATTGGGGGTTCAGTATTGATGTGGATAGAGAACTAGCTGGCAGACAGGAAGCAAAGAGTAGAAGTAAACGGGCCCTTTTCAGAATGGCAGGCAGTGACTAGTGGGGTACCGCAAGGCTCAGTGCTGGGAACCCAGCTATTTACAATATGTATTAATGATTTGGACGAGGGAATTGAATGCAACATCTCCAAGTTTGCGGATGGCACGAAGCTAGGGGACAGTGTTAGCTGTGAGGAGGATGCTAGGAGGCTGCAAGGTGAATTGGATAGGTTGGGAGAGTGGGCAAATGCGTGGCAGATGCAGTATAATGTGGATAAATGTGAGGTTATCCACTTTGGTGACAAGATCAGGAAAGTAGACTATTATCTGAATGGTGGCCGATTAGGAAAAGGGGAAATGCAACGAGACCTGGGTGTCATGGTACACCAGTCATTGATAGTAGGCATGCAGGTGCAGCAGGCAGTGAAGAAAGCGAATGGTATGTCAGCATTCATAGCGAAAGGATTTGAGTATAGGAGCAGGGAGGTTCTGCTGCAGTTGTACAGGGCCTTGGTGAGACCACACCTGGAGTATCGTGTACAGTTTTGGTCTCCTAATCTGAGGAAAGACATTCTTGCCATAGAGGGAGCACAGAGAAGTTTCACCACACTGATTCCTGGGATGGCAGGACTTTCATATGAAGAAAGACTGGAAAGACAGCCATGATCATATTGAATGGCGGTGCAGGCTCGAAGGGCCGAATGGCCTACTCCTGCACCTATTTTCTATGTTTCTATGTCCTTTGGTCCTCAATTTCCATAATCAGGGCAAGAGATTCTGTGCATCTCCCCGATCTATTCCTCTCATGATTTTATACACCTCTATAAGATTATCCCTCATCCTCCTGCGCTCCAAGGAATAGAGACCCCAGCCTACTCAACCTCTCACTATAACTCAGATCTTCTCGTCCTGGCAACATCCTCGTGAATCTTCTCTGAACCCTTTCAAGCTTGACAACATCGTTCCTATACCATGATGTCCAGCACTGAACACAATACTCTAAATGCGGTCTGACCAACATTTTATACAACTGCAACATGACCTCCCAACTCTATACACAATAATCTAACTGATGAAGGCCAATGTGCCAAAAGCCTTTTTGACCCCCTTATCTACCTGTGACTCAACTTTCAAGGAACCATGCACCTGCACTCCTAGATCCCTCCGCAGGACACACACCCCAGAGGCCTACCATTCACTGTGTAGGTCCTGCCCTTGTTAGGAGCCCCAACGTGCAACACTGAGAGGTCTCACTCTCTCTCTTGTTACCCTTTTCCCCCTTATGCATTTAAAAATCGTTTGGGATTGTCCATGAAGCTACCCGCCAGAGCTATCTCCTATCCCCTTTTTGCCCTTTTTATTTCCTTAGTTTCCGAAACTGTTCCAGGGATGCACTTGATCCCAGCTGCCTATACCTGTCCAATGCATCCTTCTTGTTTTTGACCAATGCCTCAAATTCCCTTGTCAGCCAAGCTTCTTGACGTTTACCTGCTTTGCCCTTCCTTCTAACAGGGACGTACATATCCTGAGCTTTTGTCAGCACACTTAACATCTCACTTGGCTGATGTTCCTTTCCCCTCAAATAATCGGCTCCAGTCAACTTGAGCAAGATCTCCTCCCATAGCCTCAAAGTTGACCTTACCACGGTTGAGCATTTTAACACGTGGGCCCTCTCTGTCCATCCATAAATATCTTAAACCTAATGGAACTGTGGTCACTGGTTCCAAAAGACTCCTCCACAAACACTTCATTAACTTGCCCTTCCCAATTTCCCAATACTAGATTCAGTGTTGCCCTCTCACAGGTGTGGGCCTCTACATACTGCTTGAGAAAACTCTCCTGAACCCTTTTGAGGAATTGCATCCAATTTAAACCCTTCACACTATGATTTTCCCAGTCAATATTGGGAAAGTTAAAACCCCCTACAACAACCTTATTTGACCTGCAGCTGTCTGCAATTTCCTGGCATATTTGTTCTTCTAATTCCCATTGACTATTTGGGGGTTTGTAGTGCACCCCCAACAAGGTGACCATCCCTTTCTTGTTCCTCAGCTCCACCCATATAGCCTCACCAGGCAAACTGTCCGTAATTTCACCGCAGACCACTGCTTTGACATTCTCCTTAACCAACAATACAACCCCCAGCTCCTCTCATCCCTCACCCCTGTCGCTCCTCAAGCTCCAGTAGCCTGGAACATTGAGCTGCCAGTCCTGCCCCTCCCTTAACCAGGTTTCAGTAATTGTGGACTCGTTCGACTGAAGGACCTGTTTCCATGCTGTACCTCTAAACACTAAATTCAACTTTAAGAACCTAGCCCAAATTGTTTACATGCTTCAACAAACAATCTTATATATGATAACAAGTAAGAGTCATCCTGTATGGATAGAGAGAATCTAGGGATATGGGGATAGTGGAAGAAAATAGTGCTGTGGTGAAAGATCAGCCATAATACTAATGAATGGCAGAGGGATTTCAAAGAGTTAGGTGGCCTAAACCTGTTCCAATTACAAGCTATGTTACATTTAATACTGATATATTGCAAACACATGCAAAGTGATAAAATAATTGCAATGGTAGCTGCTGGGGGTGGTATGGAAACTATAGAAGAACAGGCCCTTTGACCCACAATCTCCGTTCCAAACATGTTGCCATATTAAGCTGATCTCCTCTGCCACTTGCCAAGAGTAGGTGAATCGAGGACTTGAGGACATAGATTCAAGGTGAAGGGGAAAAGATTTAATTGGAATCAGAGGGGTAACTTTTTTACACAAAGGGTGGTGGGTGTATGGTAAAAGCTGCCAGAAGAGGCAGTTGAGGCAGCAACTATCCCATTTAAGAATCAGTTAGTCAGGTACTTGGATAGGACAGGTTTGGACTGATATGTACCAAACGCGGACAGGTGAGACTAGTGCAGTGCTTCCACACCTCACTTTTTTTTTCCTGAAATAGAATCCCAAATTTCCTGGAATTTGATGATATTTACTGAAATTTAAGCCTTCCCCAATTGCGCAAGTGCGACTGCCACACCAACTGCGCACGGGCAGATACCTGGCCCACTGCGCACGCGCAAGGATACGGCATCATTTTGCGATCCTACTGTGTCACCGGCGCCATTTTCAGTTGTGTGCGGCTGACGGGCCTCCCCGAACTGCACAGATGGTCGCATTTTTTTTCCTCCAAAGCCCTTCACGTCTCCCCACTCGTGCGCAGTGGGCCGGGTATCCACACCTGCACAGTTGGGGCGTCAGTCGCATATGCGCAGTTGGGGAAGGCTTACCGGGCCAGGAAATTACTCAAAATTATTTAATTTCCCTATAATTACCCGGACAACCAGAATTTCCAGAATTTTGGGTGATTTCCTTCAAAGTGGAAATACTGGACTAGTGTAGCTGGTTTTGGCAAATTGGACCGAACCACTATGAACCAGCTGAGCATTTTCAACATTTGATGTTTTTAATTCAGGTTTCCAGGATCTGCAGATTTCAGCCATTCAATTATGTTACCCATGCCTTTCACTGCAAGTTTGACATCGATAATTAAGACATCAGTGTAGTATTTTTCAAGTGGGTATGGTCTTCATATGTTTCTCTAAAGTTTAGCTTAAAGTTGATGTTGACACTAAGTAAGCAATATGTAAAAATCAATAGATATCTAAAATAGAGGGAATTAGACCATTTAACAAACTTTGTATATTCTATCAAGAAATTAATTCAAATTTTAAATCCTAGAGGATCTATAGAGTGATTTGTAAACAGTGGAAAATGTGGATGATTTAAAAACAAGTTAATTCAAGTTAATGCAAATGTTAATATAGCAGCTAAATGCCATATAGCCTTTGAGTTAGTCCCTTTATTCAATAAGATCATACCTGGCTCTGTTGTCAAATGCGTTTCCCACCCAAACTCCATAAGCACTCTTAACATGTGCAAAATTATTTTCTTAAATAGCAAAATAAATATACATCACATGAAATAGAATCCAAGTAATGTTGTATTAATGATAACAGTGAATTCCTTTATTATTACTGAATAATATGTACATTCCAATGCTTATTGTTCTCAGTGATGTGATTGTGCAGTCAGGTGCACATTAATAAAATATTTGATTATTTTCTGATTAATGTGTGACCAATCTTTTCACGAGCGATTTAAGTTCTAAATTTGGCTGAAGTTAGTGAATGTATCTACAAATATACTTTGGCTGGGAGATATTTATAAAGTTGTAACATGGGAGAAGCATTTGGATCTGGTGTCAATATCTCCTATGTCCCAGGTCATCTAAAGATTATTGGTATAATTAAACATATACTTCCAGTGGACTGATATCTAGGCACCGTGATGATAAAATGATGTGAATCAGACACTAAAATCTTGCAGAAACATGGAACCTTCTTCAGACCGATTATAGGAGGCAAGGGAAGAATTTGGAAAAGAGGAGGGGCAGAACAAAGCCTGGTAAGTAATAGATTGATACAGATGAGGGGGGGTTTTGATAGACATATTGTTGGACAAAGGCCAGAGATACTAAGCTAGGTGTGAGACTGAAAAATTGAAGAGTTATGAACTGTGAAGCTAGAGGAAGGAATGGGAGGGGAGAAATAAATGTGAATCCAGATTGGGCACATGGAAGCGAGAGGGGGAAGGGGGGAAAAAGGAGGGGAGGGGGGTGTTTTGTAGTAGCCTACAATTGGACAATTCAATGTTCATACCATTGGGTTGCAAGTTAAAATGGTTAGTGACCAGGAGATCCAGTAGACTGGCTTTCTTTGTTACGAGAGACTGATAAAGAATGTCATACGAAAAGAGCAACTGCAACCATGACGAAACAAAATAATAGTCTTCAATGAATATGAGCCTATCCCTATTTCTCTTTGCAACTTGGAAAACATACAAACATAGGAATCAGGAGAAATGAGCCAGTTAAACCCTCTAGCATTCTTGCCATGTACATTGATCTATGTATTAACATTCTTCCTCTAATAAGATGAATAAAACTGTATATAATCCTACCGGTGTGACCTTACTAGTGCCCTATGTAACTGGAGCAAACCTCCCTACTTCAATTCCCCATCAAATACACAATACAATTTCATTAGTTTTCCTAACTATTATCAGTACCTGCACCTCAGCCATTAGCAAAATGTGTAGTGGGGCACACAGAATTCTCTGCATCTCAGCACTGTGCAATCTCTCACCATTTGGACAATAAATATTTTTCATCTGCCAAAATGGACTTTTTCACATTTTCCCCACTTCATACTCTAATTGCCGGATCATTGCCCAATTACTTAAGCATTTAACAGTTTTGTAGCCTTATTTGTTCTCTTCACTACTTTCTTATCTGCAACAAATTCATTAACTGTATTTCTGTTGCCTTCATTCAAATAATTTATATAAATTGCAAAAGAACGCCACCCAGAAAAGGAGCTATTTGTTCCTTATCTCTGTTTCCTGTTAGCCAGCCAATGTTCTATCCATACTAATGTGTTATCTCTAATCTAATTTACTCAGCAACCCGGTGAGCCTCCAATTTTAAAATCTTGCATATTACTGAATTTAATCATTTCTCAATTGACAGCAGTGCCTACAGCTGCCAAAGTCTTCAACTCAAGAATTACCTACCGAATTAAATTGGCCTCAGTTCTCTTTCAAATTAAATGATCATAAAAACCTGCTGATTTTTGTTACTTTGCTCATTTGTCTGACTAACTCTTCAGGTAGCTTGACTATGTTTTTAATGATTTAAAAAATAAATATAGATGCTGAAAATTTAAAACTAAAACAGAAAACGTTTGAAAACTTAGCAAGTGAGGCAGCGTCTATGAAAGAGAATTAGTAATTGTTTCGAGCGTGTGACCCTTGTCATAACTGGGAAATAGAGAGATGCAAGTAGGGTTTCAATAATTGGAAGGAATTGTGCCAATAATTGTGTCAAATATGATATCCATTGAACTTTTCCCTTATGAATCAAAGTTTCACCTGGAGAAACAAATTTAGAGACATTCCAAAAATGACCACCTTGTAGGTCAGCTCATCTCTTACATCCAAGCTTATGCACTGCAACACACTATTCATCACGAGTTGGAAAAAAATTGTCAGTGACTGCCCACTTTGCTCTTTTCATCCAATCCATCAGCGTTACACCAGGGATGGCTGCCTGATGTAGTGCGATCCTATTAATTTCAATGGGGCAGTTTTAGTTTTTAAATTTTAGAGTTACAGCTTGGACATTTTTTTTATAGATACCAATTATCCTACAAACCTGCACGTTTTTGGAAGGTAGGAGCAATCCGGAGCACCAAGAGAAATCCCACGTGGTCACAGTGAGAATGTACAAACTCTGTTTTAACAGCACACATAGTCATGATTGAAACCGGGTCTCTGGTGCTGTGAGGTAGCAACTCTACCACTGCACCACTACGCCAACCAGCTGAACATGATTCAATAGTGCATGGAAAATGTTTGTTTTATTTTATTTTCTCCTTATATTTTTAAGTTAGTTCTATCATGTTTCTATCTTAAGTGTTTTCTTTACTCTATTAATTTTTCCAATATTTTAAATCTAACTGAACTGTTTTTAAATGTATGCCATTCACAGATGAAAGAGATATTTACAGCAATTGACTGTCAACAGCATTGCCAAGAGAATGGGCCTCATTATCATCCATCCAACGCCTCAATGCCAATCATGCCTTATTCAACTTCATAATATGGCCACGGTATCTAGACCTTGGACTCAATTGGAATCAGAGTTCCAATTGGCAAGTGCGATTGCACAAAAGCAGGATAGGTGGGTGCAAGCAGTCGGGTAGACTGAATAATATAAAACCCATTCTGCTTTTGCCCACATTCATTGATTCCGTTAGCTAAATCTAACTCTCTCTTGAAAACATCCAGTAATTGGCGTGCACTCCAGTAAATACAAGCCCGGTCAACCCATCCTTTCCTCATATGTCAGTCCCGCTATCCCGGAAATTAACCTGGTGAACCTACATTGCACTCCCTCGATAGCAAGAATGTCCTTCCTCAAATTAGGAGACCAAAACTGCACACAATACTCCAGGTGTGGTCTCACCAGGACCCCGTACAACTGCAGTAGGACCTCCTTGCTCCTAAACTCAAATCCTCTCGAAATGAAGGACAGCATGCCATTTGCTTTCTTCACTGCCTGCTGTACCTGCAAGCTTACTTTCAGTGACTGATGTACAAGGACACCCAGGTCCCGTTGAACCTCCCGTTTTCCTAATCTGACACCATTCAGATAATAATCTGCCTCCCTGTTCTTGCCACCAAAGTGGATAACCTCACATTTATTCACATTACACTGCATCTGCCATGCATCTGCCCACTCACCCAACCTATCCAAGTCACCCTGGAGCCTCATAGCATCCTCTTCGCCGCTCACTCTGATCCACCCAGCTTTGTGTCATCCACATTCCAAACTCATGCAGATTTGTAGGTTAATTGAATTCTGTAAATTGTTCCTAGTATGAAGGATGCTAAAGTGGGATAACATGGAATTAGTGGGCAGGTGATCAATCTTCAGAATGGACTTGGTGGGCTGAAGGGCCTGTCTCCACCCTTTATCCTACAGAAAACCCATGTGGTCACAGAGAAAACATGCAAACTCCACTCGGTCAGGGTTGAACCAGTGTTTCTGGCGCTGCAAGGCAGAAGCTCTATTAGCTGCTCTTCTGTGTTGCCTGGTTCTGTTATAATTTCCCCCAATAGTAACAGACCTGCCTTGGAAATGAAAGTGATTATTAAAGCGAGATAAAGGCACAAACAACTACTTCGTCTTGTAGAAACCAAAATGTTCACTTTAATACATGTAGGTAAACACATACATCACTCAAAGCAATTGCTTCACATGCAATGTGGAGAATTAATGCAATTAAAACTGCACTGTTCTTAATAAGCGAGTTTGGTATTCTGACAGCGCATGCCCAGGTCATAGGTCACTTGCTATAAACATTCTCAGCAACTGTTGTGCTGTGTTGTGCGCAGGCTTCCGTTTCGTCCATGGTCTCCGCTGCCGTGGACGCTGTTGAGTTGCTGCTGAGCCGTCCTCGCCCCTTCCGGATGTCCCGTTCCTGTCCGGGGGTGGCCGGAGGTGTCCGGGGTGGCCCTGGATGCTCCGGACTTGCAGCCGTCACAGGGGGGAAGCCACTGGCTCCAGCTTGGCTCTGCCTGTCCCGCAAGGTTGGCCGGCAGCCCTGGACTGTCCTGCCAGGTTGGTGGCTCTGCTCTGGAGGGACAGGGATAGTTCGGCAGCGCTTGAGGCTCCGGGGACCCGGGTTCGATCTTGGCTGCGGATGAGATGCGGGTCTGTGTGTGCGCAGCTGCCTAGAATGTCTCTCTGTTCGTCCTGTCTCTCCCCCCCCCCCCCCCCCCCCCCCCCCGTCTCCCACTCGCATCTGCCCCCTTTCTCTCACTGTTACACCCCTCTCTCCTGCTACCTGGCACCACTGTTCCTCAGATTAAATATATTTTTACACATAAATCATGAATAAAGATAAGAATTTATACACAGGTTATACAGCCAGTGCTTTCTTTATAGCAAGTGACCTTTGACAAATCCCATGATTCCTTGCGTTTTACGGAATACCAAACTCACTTATTATTATAAGAAATACAAATTAAGCAATTTCATTCACATATGAAGAATATTTTACTAAAGACATATACAGTATCATCTTGTATTCCTAATTGATTTTGCTATATTTGGTTCTGCATTGCCATAGGAATAGAAACAATGAAAACAGAAGGGTTTCTGCCGAGGAAATAATCATGTATTGTGCCAAAAACCTATTTGAAATTGTGCTGGTTGGCATAGCTTCAAGTTTTTGCTAAAAAAACTTAATTAAAAATACATGTAGGTATGTTAGAAAACTTACCTTCAGCGTCGCTGCAGTTCTGTCACTGGCCGTGTGCGCGACTTTGAAGGGGGGGGGGTTAAAATGGGGTTTTCTCCTGCCTGCCGGAATTATATTTTGTCGGGCTGCAGTCTATGCTGAAGAATTGTTCCGACTGCCGGTCTGTGAATTTTTTTTTAATCCGCGAGACAATTTCAGCGCTGGAGTAAAATAAAAATCAGCTTCTAATGCCGTAAACGCCGACGGATTTCATCTAAAGGTAAGCCGTTTATTTTACATATAAACATGCTTCTTAAGATTACCTTAATCCAAATTTTAAATTGCAAAAAGGTGATTTAGGCCCTATACGAACCGGCAGAGTTTTTCCTGCCGATATGGGGTTTAAATTAACTGCAACGTTCCGAACGATCGCGTTCCACAAAATCCTACTCGCAAGATGATTAAATTGCCATTAATTTATGGGAATTAAACACTAAATTCCTTCCATTTGGCCTATAAATTAATGACAATGAGATTTAAAAAATCATGTTATATTGTGAATTCTGGTATGAATGTTATTTGGACACAGGCTATTTAAAAATGTTAATCTTTTCTTAAGAAATGGATAGATGTTTAGATCTAGTAGTTAAATTTTGTAATTAGCTACAATTAGGTAACTAACTAATCTATGCTTTAATTTCAGGTCATCCAAGTAAGATTGAAGCAGTCTGAAACAAATATGAAACAATCTATAATAACTGATCATTTATTTCAGTTCTCTTAATTTTTAAGAAAGTTATGGGCTTTTGACTGTCCTCGATCACAGCTTCTGTGTTCAGTCAATGGAAAAGCAATAGGGAACAAGATGCTAATTACAGAGTATGAAAATGGCCATAACTTTTTTAATACTGAAGATATGAAAGTGAAGTAGGTGTCAAATTAAACTTCTTTTTATGCTTTATCTGATGAGATAAATTGCAGACTTAATGTTTAAAATCTCAACATTTTGTAACATTGCTAATATATGTTTTATAAACCAGTACAATAAAAGCAAAGCTAGAGTTTAAACATTTCTTTACGTAGGATGTCTTTACTGGGCGGCACGGTGGCATAGTGGTAGAGATACTGCCTTACAGTGCCAGAAACCCGTGTTCGATCCCGACTACGGGTGCTTATCTGTATGGAGTTTGTATATTCTCCTGTGATCTGCCTTGGTTTTCTCCAATATCTTCAGTTTCCTCCCATGCTCCAAAGACATGCAGGCTTGTAGATTAACTGGCTTGGTTATAAATGTAAAATTATCCCTAGTGTGTGTAGGACAGTGTTAATGTGCAGGAATCGCTGGTTGGTGCAGACTTGGTTGGCCGAAGGGCCTATTTCCATGATGTATCTCTAACTTAAACTAAACTATAAAATGGGTATTTCCCCAACTTAGAATTTCTCCCCGAATAGAAATAAATTCAACAGAAGTACATATGTTTAAAGTGTTTCCCATTCTTCATCATCGAGAAGGTGAACAACATCAAAATGGGTTGAGTCGAATTTGTTGTCACGTGTAAAGGTTGTCAAAATAAAGAAGAATATATCTCGGCTACAGAAATGGTTGGAGCAATGACAGATGAAGTTTAATCCGAACAAGTGTGAAATGTTGTGCTTTGGGAGGATTGAATGTAAGGGGAAGGTATACAGTCCATGGGTAGATCCTTAACAGTGTTGGTGTACAGAGGGCCCAGGGGTACAATTCCATATCTCCGTGGAAGTGGCACACAAGTAGACCGTGATAAATAAAGGGTTTGATATGCTTGCCTTCTTTCTTCGGGCACTGAATACAAGTCAGGTAGCAGCTTTATAGGACTTTGATCAGGACACATTTGGATTATTGTGAGCAGTCCTGGTCATCCCATTCCAGGAAAAATGTCAAGGCATTGGAGAGGTTGCAGAAGAGATTTACCAAAATGCTGGCCACAAGGAACTGCAGATGCTGGATTAACAAACGATAAGCGAAGTGCTGGAGTAAATCAGCAAATCAGGCAGCATCTCAGGAGAACGTGGATAGGTGATGTTTCGGGTTGGGACCGTTTTTCAGAAGGCTGGAAGAGATGCAGGGACAGGACAGGTACTGGCAAATGATAGATGGATACAGGTGAGGGAGTTTATTGACTGGCAGAGTATCAGACAAAGGCCAGAGTTTCATAATTGTTGAAAACATTAGCGACACAGTGGTGCTGGTTTCTGACGGGAACGGTGACGGAAGCACCACACATCTCTGTCCTCCAGTTCCTGCGGACTTCCGTCGCTGGAAGTAAAGGACTTTGGCGTGTGTGCTTTATCATCATTCCTTACAATGCTATGTACAACAGTGATCACAACTTATACTGAGATGAAAAGACAAAAAATGGGAGATAAAGGTAAAAGAGTGAAACGTGAAGCCTGGGGAAGGAATATAGCTGATATATCCCCCTCTCTTTCTCATGCCCCACACCCAAATGTTCCTTTCCACTTCCCCAATATTAATTCCTCTAGCTTCACATTTCATGTTTCTTCTATCAGTATCTCATACTTTTTGTCTTTTCATTTGCTACTATATACTAGACCACTTATTAGTTTAATTACTTTCTCCATAAAATTTGATTTGATATTGAAAGTGAAAGCACAATGTGAAGAGCTTAAACAAACATTGTGGCAATGCCAAATTTTCATGTCTCCCCAGAGCTGTTGTCTGATCTGGGCAAAACGGGACTGTATATCAGGATGGAAAAAATGCATTTAAGTTTTTTTTGCATATAACTCTACAACACTGCAAAGTCAATACCAATCTACCTATTTGCTTAGACACACAAGAGACTGCAGATGCTGGAATTTTTAGTAAAAAACAAAATATGGAGAAACTTAGCCTGAAGAAAGGTTGAGATCCAAAATGTCATCTGTCTGTTTCCCTCCCCAGATGCTGCCTGACCCACTGAGTTCCTCGACTACTTACATTTTTGCTGCCTTTTAGCTCACTGTGCTGTAACATTCAAACCTGTCCATTAACATTGCCTGCTCCATCACGGGTAGTGACCTCCCTACCATCAAATGGATGCGCAGAAGGCACTGCCTCCAAAAGATAGCCAATATCAAAAATCTGCACTTCCCTGGCCACCTTGCTATGACCATCAGGAAGATGGCACAGGAGTCTGAGAAATGTGATTTCCATGTCAGAACAGCTTCTTCCCAGCAGCCATCAGGCTGTAGAACACTGCACAACATTAACCACACCTCTTTTCAGCAACTATAATTTACTATGGACTTTGTTTTGATTGTAGTATATCAGTTTTGCACTAATATGGTTTAGTTACCTAGTATTACTGACCATTAACAAATGTATTATTGATTATTGTATT
Source organism: Raja brachyura (assembly GCA_963514005.1). The sequence continues at coordinate 40,915,256 of OY740784.1, read as the reverse complement.
CTTTGTGTTGCGTTATTGCATTAATAGGCATGTGAAACTGCAGCAGGCAAGGATTTAATTTATCTGGTGCCAGTACGTATGATAATGAAACACTCTTGAGTCTTAAATTATTTTTTGTTTTCCACTTAGCCACCTACTACTTTCACTCTCTTGAAAATGTTCAACTTGAATCTAGTAGTAAACTTCAAAACTGATTTCATGTTCTTGCATATTTAACATTGAAGTGTTTAGTGCTTAGTGAATCTTAATTTGCTTCATTTTTCAAAGATAACTCAATCTGAGAGAAGACCAAGATGTTAATTAGACAAAATATCTAAGTGGAACAAAAATGAAAATCCACTGTGGACAGGAGGTTAGAATTTCATAGCAATCTCAGACTCACAAAACAGAATCAGTGTCACCAGGGAATTATGTAAATGAACTATTATGGTCTGGTTACCTAGTAGGACTGCTAATTGATTGTATTATTAATTATTGCACACTTATTAGATGTGTGCTATTGTGTTAATATGTCTGTAAAGCTGCAACGAACAGGAAGATCTAGGTAGATTACAACAAACAAAAGTGCAATCATACCATATAAGGAAAGACAAAAATATAGTCAATAAACAGGAGTCTGACGTAGGTGCCATTGTTAATCAGTGGTTACAGGAATTAGTGTAGGACCAGGGAGATGGTATCTGCCATGTACCTGTTGCAGCGGTAGGCAAATTGAAGTAGGTCTAAGCTGTCATACCCAGGTACTGTCATGCCAAACATGGCGTAAGGATTGCAGCCCCACAAAATCCTCCATTTATCTTTGTATATTATGGTTTCTGACATATTTCAGTAAATTTGTCTCACCATCTCAATTTCCGGGGCAAAAACAATGATATCATCTCTGCTCCTCTAACTAATCTGCCCGAGGACACAAGGTGCTGGAGTAACTCAGCGGGTCTGGCAGCATCTCTCTAGAACATGGATGGGGATGTTTCATGTCGCTGAAGAAGTCTGAAGAGTCATTGAGCATGGAAATGGGCCCTTCGGCCCACCTTGCACATGCATTGGGATTCTGGGTAAGTTTCATTAGCCTGCATTCGGCCTAAGCCCATCCTGTCCATATATCTGTCCAAATGTCTTTTAAAAGTCCGTTGTATCCGTATCTATAGCAACTCATTCAAAATACGGACTACCTTTTGAATGAAAAAGTTGCCCCCGAGGTTCTACTTAAATTTCTCAATTCTCACTTTAAGCCTATGCCTTCTACTTTTAGAAGCCTCTACTGTGGGAAAAAGACTGAGCATTCATTTTATCCGTGCTCCACATGATCTTGTACAACTCAAAGTCCCAGCCTTTCTAACCTCTGCCGAATATACAAGCCGGGGAGCCCAAATAACATTCCAGTGAATCTTTTGGTCGCTTTTCAAATTCATTGACATCCCTCAGTAACAGTTGGGCAGCCAGAACTGTACACGGTATTCCAAGTGTGGTCTCAATAATAGCTTGTACAATTGCATCATGATGTCCTATCTTTTGTACTAAATACCCTTCCAAATTAAAGTAAGCGTGCCAGAGACCTTCTTCACCATACTGTCTACCCGACTCGCTTCTTTTAGGGAAACATGTACTTGCATACTCAGCACTCTCCAGGGCTCTATTATTTACCGTGCAAATCCTGTCACGATTTGGCATTAAGGTGCAGCATCTCACATTTGTCAAAGTTGAATTTATTTGCTATTACTTGTTCCCCCTTTCTAATCCGGATCTTGTTGTAAACCTAGTTAACATTACTCATTGTCCACTATACCACCAATTTTGGTGTCATCTTCAAATTTCCGAACAATGTTAACTACATTTTCTGTTGGATTGCCGTCTAATATCAAAAATATTGTTTTAAAGGCACAAACACTTACTTTGGATAATTTAATGAGGATTATTTTTTTGAGAAGAAAAGTAGAAATAGTACAAGACAATCTAGCTCCACGTGCATAGTTATATCGCGTGTCTTAAATAAGGTTCTCACATAATGGCTTGAATCTGATGAGACAAAAGGATTAAGACTATGTTGCAAGTTTCCTGATATTTTGCAGGTTTAGCAAAACTACTTGAAGGCACTGATTCTCAGGATAAACATGCTAATTCTCACTCATTTCTTGAGCTCTTCTGAACACAATAAGATAAAACTGAAATGTTATGTGGAAACATTTGTAGAACATAGATATTCATCAACATGTAATATTACTAAGAAAATGATGCAATTCGCAAATCTTCTTAAAAAACTCTATGTTCATGTTAGATGAAATGTTCAACTATCTATTCTTAACAATCCATAATTGTAGTTTACAGCCCTTCATTTGGATTTTGTTGCATTAATAGTTATTGTGTGCTCGAAGTTAGATTACAGATTACAGTGAAGACGGTGCAAGGAGTGATCGCTTGGTGGTCACAAGGAAGCAAGAAGAAATAACCGAATTAAAATATTATTGTAAATATTTAACTAATAGTGTCAAAAAGACTATATATACTAAAATACAAGACTGGCCATTTAATACAGTCAGATTAAAACTGTAATGTTCTGGTCAGGCTGGATCTTGAATATTGGGTGAAGACCTGCGTCACGTCCCTATCCGGCCACCGTTGGGCATCCCTGTCCCTTCCCTAGTGTCCCATCCAGGGGCGGCTGGAGACGTCCGGGATGGCCCCAGGCCAGTGGTAGCCAGATAGGAACGGCGGAGCCCGGAGGGAAGGGGGCACCGGTTCCAGCTCGGCTCTGACTGTCCCGGTGGGGTGCTGGCTCTTCGCAGTGGCGGCCCAGGACTGCAGGCGGCACAGAAAAGAAGCACCAACTCCAGCTCAACCCCATCCGTTCCACCAGTGGGGCAGGCATAGTCGAGCTGCAGCCGGCGCCTCCCCTCCGCGCTGCCTACTCCCATCCGTGGACCTCTGGATAGAAGACCCTCCTTCAGACTTCCTACACATTAAACTTTTGCGCCATGGTTGGGATGGATGGGAGTGTGGATTTTCATGGGCGTAAGGAACAAATGACCTAACGTTTGCGTTGAGTGAACTGAGTGTTCTTAACGTCTTCGTCGTACACTGGCGTTTTGTGAGAGTGGTTGGATCCCAGCTTCAGTTCAATCAATGTCGGTCACATTATCCGGACAGGCGGCGGGGGAACAGGAGCTGATGTGAGGTATTGCCGGTGCTCTGAAATCCTAGTCGGCTTCAGCAGAGGGTAGAGGAGGCAGCGCCCGACCCGGGGTGTAGAGGTGTCAGTTTTTCCAGCAGTGAGCAGAGAGGATCCAGCTATCGCGGGTCGCTCACTTGTTGGACGCTGACTCCTCAATCCCGGTATCCAACCACTCTCACAAAATGCCAGAGTACAACGAAGACAGTAAGAACACTCAGTTCACTCAACGCAAACTTTAGGTCATTTGTTTCTTGCGCCCGCGGAAATCTCCAGTGTGGTTGAGCAAGGGGGTTCTGAAGTTACATTCTCTCGATTGAGGATATTTTCTCGACTCTCCTAGAAACAACGAGCCATGGCTTTACCAGTGGTTGTTTGTCTAACTGAAACCTCTCTTCCCCCACCTCTCACTGTCTCTTCCTGTCTCCCACTTGCATCTACCCCCTCTCTCTCGCTGTTACACCCTGCTCTTCCCCGCTACCAGGCACCCTGTTCACTTTTTTTATTCACAAACATCCTTTGAAAAATCCCATGATTCCTTGTGTTTTTCGGAATACTGAACTGGCTTATTATTATTATTATTATTATACAGGTAGCTACAAACATTTATGACTGACAGTGAGACAAAAAACAGTACATCATTGGATTTACCAGGAAATTGAAGTTAAATTATTTCACACACTGTCCATGAGACATTGGTTTGATCTTATGCTATCAAAAGTAAAACTTCACTTTCAACTCTTTTAACTATCAATACTGAGAACATATGCCATAGACGGTTTCAGCACAGCAACAGACCCTTCTGCACAAATAAAGCGTGTTGATCAAGATGCCAATTTAAATGAACAAAACGTGCCTGTACATGGTCTATATCCTTCTATTCCCAACCTGTTCATGTGCCTGTCTACATGCCTCTTAAACATTGATATTATTTCTGCTCCCACCATTTCCTCTGGTAGTGCATTCCAGGCATCTACCACTGTGTTCAAAATGATACTTGCCTCATAAATTTCCTTTTAACTTTCCCCCTTTCACCATAAAACCTTGCTCTCTAAAAGTTGATATTTTTACCCTGGAAGAAAGACGAATCATCTATCCCATCTATGACTTGCATGATTTTATAAATATCGGCCAGATCTCCCCTCTGCCCCACACTGCAGAGAAAACAATCCAAGTTTGTTCAACTTCTCCTAATAACTAATTCTTATAACATACTGGTAAACCTCTTTTGCACACTGCAAAACCTCCGCATCTTCCCTGCAATGTAGGTTCAGAACTGCAAACAATACGCAATGTGGCTTAATCAAAATTGTACACAACTACAACATGACTTCACCACAATTCTCAATACCGCTACCTATGAAGGGAAGGATGCCAAACAAATGCTATGTATTTGTGTTGCTACTTTCAGAATGCAAAGGATTTGCACCTGAAGAGCCCCATGTATATAAATGTTTCTACAAGACTTTACTGTTTATTTTCCTCTTGCATTTGACCATGTATTTGAGGTGTATAAAATCATAAGAGGAATAGATCATGTAGATGCACAGAGCCTCTTGCCCAGAATAAGTGAAACGAGTAGGGGAAAAGATTTAACAGGAATCTGAAGGGTAACTTTTACACAGAAAGGGTGGTGGGTACATGGAACAATATGACATTTTTGGTGTTGTTTGCAAACTTATTAACCAACTCTACAGTTTCATCAAAATCATTTATATATCTCATAAAGAAACATTAGCCCCGGCAGTGATCCCTGCAAAACTCCACTGGTCATTGACCTCCAGTCAGAATAACACCTCTCAATAACTCCCTTGTCTTCTATGGACAGTCAATTTTTAATCCAATCTACCAAGTCTCCATGTGCCTTAATCCTATGGAGCAGACTATCGTCGAGCTTGTTAGAAACTTTACTAAAATCCATGTTGACAATCCACTGCTCAATCAATCAACTTCTTCAACTCCTCGAAAAGCTAATTTAAATTAATAATACATTAGTAACTTTTACACTAGACATGACCTTTTAGCACAGAGCTATGCTGATTGTCCATAATAGGTCTATGCTTTTTCAGATGCGAGTAGATCCTATCCCTAAGAATCTTCCCCAATAATTTTGCCATCATGCTCGAAGGCTCACTGGCCTTAATTTCCTCATTTGTCTTTATTGCCCTTCCTAAACAGAGGAACAACACTGGCTATTCCCCAGGCCTCATCGACACTTGCCTGTGACTCGAGAAGATACAAAGATCTTGTTCAAAGCATTCTCCTCTCTTGCCTCTCTCAATAACCTTGGATGGGTTCCATCAGGCCCTTAAACATTCAAAAGTATTAAAAAATATGCTCGTTACTTCTAATTTACTGGGAATTATTAAACATAATGTTATTCTGAGCATGTTTGATGATGTCAGAGCTACTCATCCCCAGAGAAGCTGAAAAGATGCCAAACAGCAAATAACAACAAATGCAAATCATGGCAATAAGTAGCCCTTAATAAGCTGTTTCTTTTTCAAGGACACCAAGAAATGCCACTGTTTTACTGCTAGCTGCAAAATCCAATTTTAAAATTGCATGATATTTATAATTGAAGAATAGGAGGGATTACATCTAGCATGAAAAAAAACCACTGGGTAATAGGAGGGATGACATCTAGTGTGAAAAAGGCACAGATATAAGTGATAGTAAGATTAAATGAGAACTTACCAGTTTGAAGTTTGATCTTTATTTTATGAGGAGTTACGATGAGGAATTACGTGAAGAACCCCCTCCAGGCGCATGAGCGTCATACTTCAAAGCAGATGATCTACCAGATGATCTTTGCGATTATGAGGGTTGGGAGCGGAGGGCACATAATCCCTCATCGTAACTCCTCATAAAATAAAGAACAAACTTCAAACTGGTAAGTTCTCGTTTAATCTTACTATTTTACTGAGTGACTACATGAAGATTTCAAAGTTCTGTGATTTCATGCCGGAGATCCATTCCATACGACACACTGCTTCAGTTGACACAGGAGTGAACAAATAATGTATTGAACATTGCTCAAATTATTCAATAAACTTTTTTAGTAATAAACAAAAACAGTAATAACCCCTCTATCCCAGGGGGAAATTACAAAGGAAATTTAGAAATAAATCAAATGGAACCCAAAACAGCATGCCCAAAACCTTGCACTGCCAGGACAGGTTTGTCATGAAACTTGAAGAAGGTCGCCTCCCTAGACCATCTTGCGGCCCCGAGAATTTGATCTAGAGGCCTGTGCCTTCGCTGCGGATGTTGATGCCGCCCTGGTGGAGTGAGATTTAAACACACGAGTGTCTACTCCAGCACAATCCAAAACCTGTTTCAATCATCTAGAAATAGTTGGTATTGACACCTTTTTTGTGGCTGATGAGCATTGCTGTCTCAGAGCCTCGGAGACTCTTAGTTACCTCGATACATTGACTCAGGTGCGTAACTACGCATAGCCTTTGGTCAACGGGGTATGCTTTAAAGCTTACTTTGGTTCCGGCCATACCTGGCCTGCTTTGTTTGATTAAATCCATATACATAAAACGTTGTGTTATCTACAGACGAATATGCTATCCAGCCGTAGCTTTTGCAATGTTTGAACCCCTTGCGCTGATACTAGCGCCATGAACATAACCACTTTAAGTGTTAACTTCTGAAAAGATAGTGACGTGATTGGAGCCCATTGCCTAAGCAGTGTGAGAACTATACTCACATTCCAGATTTCTGTATATCTAGGCTTAGGAGGGTTTTTGTTAAAGCTACCGCTCATGAATTGGGACACTAGCGGATGAGACCCTATAGATTGTTGTCTTGAAAACTGCCCTAAATAAGAGGACAAAGCACTCCGAGCACATTTAATGGCACTATAGCTCAAGTGTTCATCAAAATGCAATGTAGCAAGGAACTTCAATACATCCGGTATGCTTGCAGTATGATAAGATATATCTGACTGCAAGCAAAATATCTCCCATTTATTAATATGAGACACATATTGTTTTTTAGTGCTATCTCTCCAAGCTGCAGTAATCACATCCATGGTCCTACTTGACAGTACAAGCCCTTGGAACGGTCTGGTCAGAACCTGCATATTAACAGATTAATATGATCATGTAACGGATGACTTTCTCCTGTTACTGGATGAACCAACAAATTACTGCACTTGGGGACAGTCATGAATGGCTGAGTCATCATTCTCAGAACTAAAGGGAACCATGGCTGTGTAGGCCAGTCAGGAACCACCAAAACGCCCGAGGCGGAGTCCTGGTCTATTTTGGTGAGACATTGCCTGATGAGGCAGAATGGGAGAAAAAGCGTAAAAGAACATCCGTCCCAATGTAGCGAGAATGCATCCACCACTACTGCTCCTGGATCTGGTTCCCACGAAACGTAATTAGGCAACTGGTGATTTAGCCTGGATACAAACAGATCTATGTCTGGCAAATGATAGCGGCTAACAATCATTTTAAAAACATCAGGATTTAGCATCCACTCTATGTTGCCATTAAATTTCCATGACCTGGTGTCCGTCACCACATTATCTCTACCTGGTAGGTAGATAGCCGAGACCCAGATATCTCTGGAAATGCACCAGTCCCAAATGAGGTTAGCCAGATTATCCCATGATACTGACCTAATTCCTCCCATGTGATTGATATAAGCAACAGCTGTGGTATTGTCAATCTGGAGCTGAACATGTAAATCATTTATTGCTGCACAATATGCTTTTAATCCATAGAATGCACCCAGCAATTCTAAGTAATTTATACCATGCCTTTGCAGGATTAATTCCTCTCGCACACTCCATCTACCACCACAGCTAGACTGTCTGTGGCTCCCCATCTCAAAGCGCTGACATCTGTTTGTAAAACCATTGAAGGTTGTTGAGTCAAAATGTTTTTGGTACTTCGTGCAATATTGATTATCCACCATTGCAATTCGGCGATGGCTTTGGCTGGCAACTACATTGGTCTGTCGAAATGACCTGCATGTTCTTTAAATGCTTGTTCTCTAGCTCGTTGCAAACTTTGATAGTGCGGTCCAAACTGCACTGCAGGGAAAGCCACCACTAATTTACCAATAACACTGGCTACTTGCCGGATGGAGGGTTGTTGCTCTTCTACGAGACTGCTATAGAACTCCATGATTTCAACAGCCTTGGCCGTAGGCAAAGTCACGGACATATCAACTGAATCAATGACAAACCCCAAATAGTGACTGCATGGGTTTTCAGTCTGGTACTAGCTTGGATTTTGTTGGATGGATGAGAAAACCTAACCTCTGAAATAGGTTTGGTTGCTGAAACCGACTCCTCAGCTGCTTCCTGAGTGCTGCTTACAATTAAAATATCATCTAAATAAGCCATCACAATGTGATTCTGGGCACGAAGTAGCACCAGAACGGGTTTCAACAATTTTGTAAACAACCTGGGAGCTGAGGTTAACCCATTGGGCAACACTTTAAATTGCTACAGCTGTCCCATCCACCTAAATTTCAAGTATCTACGGTACTGATGATGAATTGGTACTGAATAATATGCATCTTTCAGATCTTTGGTTGCCATATAACAACCTTTTGATAACAGCTGTTTAGCAGTACTGAAAGTAGCCATTTTAAAATGCCTATACTGAACATAGGAATTTAACTGGGATAGGTCCAGAATGACTCGACACCCACCATCTTTTTTCTATATGGGAATATATTGGACACAAATTGTTGAGGATGATATACCGTCTTTTCAATCACCCCTTTTTGGAATAAAACCCCAATTTCATCATTCACCCGTAGAGATTCTGGTCCAGAAAAAAAACAATACCCGGCTAGGCACATTTTGTGCAGGTGGATGTATTCCTGACATAAACTCAATTCAAGACCCCGAGACACTGTCCAGTATAAACAGATCGGATGTTATGCAGCACCATTCATCATAAAACAATTGTAACCTATCCCCAGCTGGAGGTTGTTCCCCAGAGGATTTCTCCTGGACTGAATCAGTTACCCATACCTCCATAGCCGACCTTGAATTTCTCACTCTTCTGGCCATGTTGTGGTTGTAGTTGGGGTACACAGGTGCATATGGACAGCGTACAACTGGTAACCCTCTACTTGGGCCTGCTCCAGCATCTGAAGCCCGTCTGGTTGAAAGAGACCTGAGAGGTGGTATCCTGGCCGAGGGTGTGTAGGTTTTCATGCGACCAATGGTTTTGGCCTCTTCCTCTAGGTCTTTGACCTGTTTCATTAGGTCTTCGCCAAATAAGAAATTTGGCGCCTGGATGTTAGATGACCTACAAATAGCTGCGAAGCGTGGATTTAATGTCGATTTGATGGCAATCTTCCGGATACAACTTATCTCAAAATGAGCATTGCACAGCAGGGCCAACATATCCTGCTGTGTTCCCGACATTGGTGCTCCTTGGACCATTTGCCCAAATGCCGTGATCCCTGCCCCCACCAATTTGAGGACTCTCTGGAAAAGGAGCTCTTGCCCCCTCATTGATACGCTCATTTGTGCCCAGATAGCCGAGTTCACAGTGGGCATCTTGAGCGACGCACAGTTAACAAGTGTCTGGTAACGAGTTGTTGTCTGTTCCATGATAGAGTCCCGGAGCTGGTGAGAGGCCATATAGTTTATATTACAAGCTAGATGTTCCTCCATGGCTTCACCGGTCCCCTCCGGAATGGCACAATTTTGAGCCACATCTGGGACACCTGGAGCATGGCTCATGTGCCTTGGTGTATGCACAAAAGCAGTGACACCAACTTCAGGGTCAGAATCCTCCTGCCCTGGCTCTCCTAAGTCTTGCTCTAGGGAGGTCTCGACCAGCCCTAAACAAGGTGCTGGTGAGGGTGATTCCTATTGGAACTCATAGGTGTTCTGGAAATCCTCGTCGCCATACGGGCCTCTGACTGAGGCTGTTCCAGGAAGTTGTTGGGGAATCCTGGGGGTATGCGACCCCGATTGGAACAGTTTGTGGTTCATCATTGTTTGAATCATCTGTTCCATTTTATCTAGACATCCCCAGACCTTCTTGTTGGAAGGAGGGGAGTCTTCTTGGTCAGACTCGTTAGAATAAACGGGCCTGACTGACTTCCATTTAGCCTTTCTCCCTGCTGGAGTGGCCAAAGTGCCCCGAGGCACCAGAGTGAATGGAGGCAGTTGAGCTGCCGGCGGCACTGCAGTCGGCGTCGGAACCGGCGTTACCGCAGCCGGTATTTCCCTACCCGACCTACGAGTACTAACCGCGGTCCCGCGAGTAAGGCTCTTACTCTGAACGGTAGCACTCTTTTTTTACAACTCTCTCCATCTTGAAAGTACTCCCGCTGACTCCTGAACCAGTCTTACAGAGTTTAAATACCCGTAGAAAGCTTAAAATCACTTACCTGCCGGTTTATTAATTACCGCTGATGGAGTTGCGTTCTCCAGCCAGTCGGTGCGCCATGCGTCAGACGTAATGACACGCATGCGCCTGGCGGGGCTCCTTCATGTAGTCACTCACGTGACTCCGAAGTAAAATACAGATGCCAGCACACAGAGGGTTTCTTTTCATTATTATTTTAGTTTAATGGTCATTTATTTGAAATTTTCACTCAATTGATCCTGCCCAAGCTATTACCTTCCCTGCTTGTGAGTACTCTTGTATTTAGACTCTTGCTTGAAGTAAGTTATGAGCAAACATACTGCCGCTATTTTGGGGAAATTCATCTTATTTAACACGATTGGGTGGAAAATCTTGTTCTGTGGATGGAAATTTCCAAGTGTTATTTCCTAGATTGTTAATGTTATCGTTATTCTAGTAAATTTGTTGATTTATATAATATTTAGCAATCATTACATTCCATTAATAAGCAAATACTATCAAAATGCTGAACACAGCAAATTCAGCAGTGTCATCCCTTCATAACACATTGCCATTGTTCTGATCACAATACAAATTAAACAGAGGGAAAATCTCAGCCTAAAAAAACTCCTAGCTCAATTATTATTCATCTCCATTCTCCATAAAAGTACAATCAAATCTGACAGTGCAAAAGTAATCATGGTGCATCATGGACTGTTGCGTGACTGTTCTCTGTGGAACTGTTATCCAGAATTAACTATCATTTGGCCCGATATCTTTGTAGAAAACCTTATTTGATATAAAGGTTTCTCCATAAACCCCTTCTAATTCAAGTGAGATCAAAGATGGCGGCATAGCACAGTGGTAGAGTTGCTGCCTTACAGTACTCACAGTGCCAGTGGGCCCGAGTTCGATCCCAACTAAAGGTGCTTGTCTGTACGGAGTTTGTACGCTCCTACCATGACTGCATGGGTTTTCTCCGAGATGTTCAGTTTCCTCCCAGACTCCAAAGACGTACAGGTTTGTAGGTTAATTGGCTTGGTATAAATGTAAAAAATTGTCCCTAGTGTGTATAGGATAGTGTAAGTGTGCGGGGATCGCTTGTCGGTGTGGACTCGGTGGGCCAAAGGGCCTGTTTCCATGTTGTATCTCCGAACAAACCAAGGTATTAAGATTAACAAATCTATAAGATATGCAAACATAAAAATGGTCTTGGGTGCACCAAAATGAAATAATATGATTTATTTCTATCTGCTATTTCTCTTGAGAATTAACAAAGCTATTATTTTAGAACTTGGAGGTCTTCTTTAGTTGATGATGTTAAAAATACTTATTTGATTAAAAGCTAGGATTTAAGAATTTTTTCCACTTTGCATGTAAAACCTCCCATTCCACCTCAAGATTCATTAACAAGTGTAGCAGTAGAGCACTGCCATGCTGAGTTAAATGCCTGAATACACTTATCATCTATTCAGTCAGCAACTTGTCACCCCGGCTGGTATAAATAGCATAACCTTGATGAAAAAGCTGAGTATAGGTCAATTATTTGTTTGTTTTGTTCTTTAATATTTTAAATTACTATCATATACATCAAGGTGTTCTTAATGAATTGATTTCAAGCTTTTTGATTAACAAAGACATCTAAAAACAGCAAAAAAAGCCTTTGGCAATATACACCTGTCAAAAGGCAATCACAATAACACAGTAAAGTTGGGGTACGAGTACGCTATCTGTCCCTATGCTTCACCAATCAATATGGTAAAGATTGATTTGCCCAAGTCCCCAGTTCTTCATTTGTGCACTTCGTCTCAATTTGTGCAATTAATCTCAATTCCTTGCCTCCTCAAAAAATCTAGCTGCTCTTGCAATATACCCAATGATCTAGTCTCCAAAACCGTCTGGGTGAGATAATTCCAGATTTACTACATTCTGTGAGAAGACATTCCTTTGCATTTGAGTTTTTAATATACTGTGCTCCCTTGTTAATGACTCTCCCAATGTGGAAATGTTTCAACATGTCGCCTATCACACACCATAGGATATTTAGGTTCAAACAACATAACCTCTCATTTTTCTCCTCATAACAGAATAAGTAACTAGATTTCAGCCATTTGTGATAGGATAACGCTTTAATCCAGGGGATATCTTATCCAGAGTGTTTCTCTTATGAACTGCCTCCAATACTGTATTAAATAAGTGGATAAAAACAGTACACAGCACACCAGCATGGCCTCGTCAACATGCTTTGCAATTTGAACAAATAACTCTAACACTCTCCCAATAAAGACCAATATACCACTTGCCTTCTTAAAGACTTGATGCACCCGTGGGCTAATTGTGTGTTCCTGCATAATGCCGAGAATACTCAGCATTCCACTCACCTACAATCTTTCTCCTGTTGATGAAAGCCTGCCTTTTGATTCCTCCTGCCCAAATCCATACCATCTTCCTTGCCTAGATTAAACTTTATTTACCAAATTTTCACCCAGATTCAACCTATGTGTATCTGGTTGCATAGTCCAAAAACCTTAATTGAGCATGCCCTCCATCTATTTTTATGCCAGGCTGTTTTGGCAATGTAGTCTCGGAATCCCAGACCTCTTGTCACTGCTCAAGGTCCGCTCCACTAAATGGAAGGACAGATGTGAAGGGTCATCTTGTGCCCCTCCACATCTGTAAGAGGGTATTGTGAATGGGCAGACACCCGAGACAATGAACCAGATCCAGTGCAAGGCTACTTTGGTTTTTTAAAATGAATTTTGGAAAGAAAATTGTTTTTGACAAATCTGTGGCTAAAGATAATGTAGTAGCATGGAGAGAGGATAGTTAAAGAAAACAGAAGGCAGCAATGAACATTATTTTTCCACCTGGGAAGATGATACTAGCAGTATGGCACAAGGATCAGCACTGGTCTCAACACTAATTACAAATTTATATTCATGACTAACATGAAAAAGGCAATATGCAATCTGTCTATATTTTTTGCAATACAAAGCTAAGTGGAAATCTGGGCTAACAAATTATGTAATAAGTCTGCAAAGGGATCAGAACAGGTTATGCAAGCATGTAATAAGATAATAAATAGAATATAATGTGCAAAATGTAAGCTTATTTACTTTGATGGAATAATTGGAAAAGTTATGTCAATTTAAAATGGTATGCAACTGATAAATATCAATGTACAGTGAAATCTTGAAGAGGATCATTAAGCACAGAAATTTAATAAGCGTATTTAATAAGCAGATATAGGAAGCAGATTTTAAAACAAACTAGACGATGTGGGACCCGTAGGGTCCCTGTCACACGGGAGGCTTGGTCCCCCAACACAATATTCCACTGCTCACCAATAGCCCCCAACTGCACAGGCTCAACTCATTTCCCCTCATCCCTAGCACTCTCTCCCCCTCCTTTTCACGCACCCTCTTTCCCCTCTTCTCCTTCCCTCCCCTCCCCAATCCCTCACCTCTCTCCCTCACCTTTCCCCTATCCTCAGTCACTCCATCCCTCCATAACATATCTCCCCTCCTTACTCCCTATCTCTGTCACCCATCTCCCCCACTCACCTCCCCTATCTCCCCCCACTATCCCTCCTCACCTCCCCCACTGCCCTCCTCTCCCTCTATTCCCCACTCCCTCCTCCTCCTCTCGCCTCTTCCTCTCCCTCTATTCCCCCACTCTCCCCTCCTTACCTCCTCCCTCACCTCCTACCCTCCCCAATCCCTCCCCTCTCCTTTTCCCTATCCTCAGTCACTCCCTCCCTCCCTCCCTCCATAACTCCTGCCCTTCCCGACTCCCCTCCTCTCCCTCTATTCCCTCTCCCCCCCCCCACTCTCCCTCCCCAGGATCTTGAGGTTGCAGCTCATCCCCCTTCTTGCGTGCACCAGAGCGTGCACCAGTCTGCGCCGGAAGCAGCTACAGCCGCAGCGGGGGGGGGGGGGGGGGGGGGGGGAGATAGCTCGGAGAAAAGATGGGGAAGAGCCATGGAGAGAGCGGGGTATCACGGGGAGGGTGGCAGGAGCCAGCGAGGGGGACCAGGAGATCAATCCGCGCAGTGTTGACTGGCAGGAGAGATCGATCTGCACACGTGCGTTTATTACGATTTCTAAACCTCGCTAACTTTTACAATATACTACCGATTGGTATGAAACTTGTTGCAATTGCAGCACAGAGGAATGGTGAGTGATCTGATGAAAAATCATAGCGCTATCACGTACCGTTTTTGCACAAATAGAAAAACCGTGCAAACTGGAAGAGCACAAGATCAGAGTTTTAGTTATACATAGATTCCCAGTTGCCTTTTAGCACAAGAAATATGGAGTTCATAATAAAAGAAATACTGCTGCAAGTATACACTTCATCAGTAAGATTACATTTCTACTGGTGAATCCAGTCCAGTGTCCATATCCAAGGAAGGATGCACCTGCCTTTGACATGTGCAATGTGGATTCATGAATATTCCTGGAAAGTGCAGGTTGTCCAAAACAGAGGAAAGATTGAGTAAGAACAGTCTGCATTCACCTGAATTCAGAAGGCAAAGTTGATAAATAAATAAAAATAACTTAAATAAAGTTAAGAGTCAGGAGTGTTTTATTGTAATATGTACCGAAACAGAACAATGAAATTATTAATTGCTCTACCACAACAAGTTTGTAAGCACAGCACTCAGTAGATAAAATCGTAAGCAAACAAAAAAAGTTCAATATAAGGCAAAAACAGAACAAAGTCTGAAGTCCCTAGTGCATCCAAGGCAGTTCGTAGTTTAGTTGGTGTTCGTAGTGTTCAATAGCCTGATGATTGTTGGTGACCTCATGGTGACCTGATGATTGTTGATGACCTCATGGGTCTTTAACCCTTAATTTTTTTGAGCATTTTACCTTGCTCTAAGGACTTAATCCAGACCTATACAAGGCACTGGTGAATGAGATTCTCATTCTTTATAGGCACCATACTCCATGTATGGAAACTCCTTCGGAGCATGCCTTAGAATCTCATGGGTCTTTTAGAACCCTTGACTGATTAGAGTTTGTAGCATTTTATCTTGCTCTAGGGACATCATCCAGACCTAACCAAGGTAATGGATAAACAGAATCCCATTTTCATAGGCACCATACTCAACGTATAGAAACTCCTTCGGAGCTTGCCTGAGTCGAAGACATACATGGGTCTTCGAACCCTTGACAAAGTCAAGTGTGGAGCATTTTCTCCATTTTCAGCCTCTCCACATTCTTGTCCTCCCTTGGAGGAGATTTACTTCTTTACTGTTTTGTATTAATGCATAAACCATATATGTTTAAATTGTAATTCTGGCGGGCACATTCTGCTTGCAGAATATTTGTATTAACCTCAGTATCACACAGGGTTATATACATTTCTTCATGAGAAAAACTGCATCTGGTAACATATACTCAGAGCAGACTATTTTACAATTATGGGTATTTGGAGCTGTCATTTAGCGCAGCCGTTATCTCCAAACCCAATCTAAATAGCGTTAAAATACCGGGAACCGCCGCTGGTGGGAGCTGCGCTCTCCACCCTGTCGGTGCCACATGCGTCGACGTAATGCCGAACATGCGCCTGGCGGGGCTTCTTCACGTAGTCACTCACGTGACTCCGAAGTAAAATGGATAATCCCATATTGTTACTACAAGCATTTGCCTGGGTTTAAAAGTAATATAAGTATCGAAGAGCTTTTGAAATCAAACAGAAGTCACTAAATAGGAACATTTTGTTCACAATGAATGTGAATTCCATGAGGTATCCAAAACTGGAAGATAAATGCAGTGACAGCAGCAAATCCCCCTTGGGAAAACTGGGTCTACTATGTTTGTCTGTGCTTTTACAAAATCGCTCAACTTCCTGATAGTAATGTGGTATCATGAAAAACCTCCAACAATTCTGAAGAAAAACACGCTGTTATAGTGTGGATTCTTTTTAGAAAAATTTTGACATTATCAAAAATTAATGCAGTTTAAGAAAAATAGCATAGTGGTCAATGTTGGCTTTAAATTTTCATTATGATTCCTCGACATTTTCAGTTTAATCTTACTTTGTTGGAGCAAGAAAAGTAACAAAACATGTTGAGTTTCCCCTTAAAATAGTTTCTATACTGCATGATGCCTCTTTTCTTTCAAAACAATCACAAAACATTTTACTTCCAAATATGCTTTAAAATAACAGAATTACATATCTGCCAATTACCAATGAATTACCTGTCAATGTAAAGCCTGGCGGTGTTGTTGAAAATATATAAGTACTATATCACTGACAAACCAAGTGTTCTCTTCCCAGCGGAATAATTCTGTAATTAAATCTTCCAAAGGGAAGAAAACCAAAGAAAAAGAAAATCCAAAAATGCCAAAAGGCATTGACTTTGACAAAAATAATATACTCTACAGAATTACCATTGTAACAAGGTAAAATATTAATACATTGGTCTCTGTTAATTTTTTAATGTTTTAACACTATTTTATTGAAACGAGTTGAAATATCAGAATAGAATTTTGTCTAACTTAGAATTGCTAATTCTGCAAACTTCCTTTTCAAATAATTTATTCAGTTCCAGATAAATGTCATAAATTTAGCCCATCAGATAATTTTGTCTATCAGCACTTCTAAGCTTCCAATTAAAATTGTAAATGAAAATAAGATACTTTGGTGTCATATTTAAAAGATATATGAAATACCAAAAACTAAATCCTTATGTAGTTTAATTGGAAGTTTCCTGCAAACTTAACATATTCGTGACATTGATCTACATTTGCCTTTAGAGCACGATTTAAACATCACAAACAAAAACACACAACAAAAAGCATTTCACTGCACACGTGACAAATAAACTACTGAACTAAACAATATGAAAAATGTTCATACCTACAAGCATGAGATAATAGTTATAATGGTAATACATTTAGACAATAGACAATAGGTGCAGGAGTAGGCCATTCAGCCCTTCGAGCCAGCACCACTATTCAATGTGATCTTGGCTGATCATCCCCAATCAGTACCCCGTTCCTGCCTTCTCCCCATATCCCCTGACCACTATCTTTAAGAGCCCTATCTAGCTCTCTCTTGAAAGTATCCAGAGAACAGCCCTATTTTCTATTAATATTTAATTTTTTGCCATCCAAAGTTTTCTAGAAAGACATCTGGCAAAATTTGTTTCAGGGTGATAAAAACTTCATCTAATTTTATGACAACACTGGTTACATATAATGTGATGCCATCTCACCATATGATTTATAAGACCATCGTTAACGGCACAACAGAGGCTGAGAAACATATTTCCAAGTTGTAACTTTAAAAGAGATCTTTGACACAGGATATTGAAAGTGCCAGCTATTAAAAAATACTAGAGTAAAAGGTATTACAAGATTCTAAGGTCTTTAATTGTTATATAGATCAGGAATGAAACAATGAAATTCTGACTTGCTGCAGCTTTACAGGCCCATTCGCTCAATACCACACACACACAAAGATATAAGAATCAATAATGTAATTAAGTAATAATCATTAATACTAGTAGTAATCTGGACATAATCAATAACAATTTTAAGAAATAAGTGATAATAAATAATGATATTAAGATCAGAAGTATTGTCACCGAGCACCTTGTCAGTAGTGTTGATCAACCTTTGAAGATGAGTTTCAATGTTTCAGTGAATATTTTTATCTAATATGGTCAGTTATAGTTCATTTAACATCACAGGTTCATTGTTGAAAATCTTACAAGTAATGCAAAAGTTGTTATATCATTAGTTTATAAGCTTTTATATGCATTAAACATTCAAAATATAATGCAAACACAGCAGCAGATAAAATCCATGGTCAAGAATGAGAAGAAAAATCCGTAGCATTAGACTTACACAACCTGTGTCCACCGGAAGAATTGCAGTCATCTGTTTGACATACAATCCAAGATGAACTCATGAAAATGTTGCGCTTTTTCTAGCCAATGATTTCACATTACACGATGACTATTATTTTATAAAGATTTAATCTGCACACGATTAAAATGTTTTCAATACGTGACGCATGAAGGTTACATTCCCAAATACAGGTTTGCTGCAGGATTTTAATTCAAGGTATTTTGTGTTGTATTCATAAATAATGGTACAAAACAAATAATTGAAACAAAACTTTACAGAATACCAGGTGAAAAATCTAAAAGTAGAATAGGATTTAAGGCTGTATTTTTAAATGCTTGTACTTAATTAGATACTATTTTTAAAAAATGAAAGGAATTACTTGTATTAAGATCTTATATTGTGTGTAGATCAAGGTTGCCCCTTCCACCTAAACACTGCCTCTTCTGATAAGTGTACAGAAGCACTATTTTATATTATTTTATATATGACACATAGATAAGGGGACACTTATTGTGCTTATATCCTGCAAGAAGTTGGTCCCATATATTCTGAATTCATTTTTTTTAACAAATATCTGAATTTAAAAAAAAGTCAGTCAACTAAAGCTTGCAGCAATTACTTTGTGGAACTCCTTCACCTGAGAAATACTTGCAACATGCACACTGTTCCTTCCGTGCCAACCTGAAGTAAATAAAACAAATAATATCGAACTGCTAAGAACAGGGTGATTATGGTGGCAAGCAAGGCAGCAAGTGCCATCTTGCACTAATACAGCACCAGTCTTCTTCCTTCCAGGTGGATGAATTTTTAACGTTGATTTTCATTCCCCAACGAAGGGAAGGGGGAAGGGTAGAATAAGGAATTTCTAAAAATAGCTGAGCTTGTCAGTACTATTGTCTGTCACCGAGCTTAACATCAAAGACATTTTCATCAAGGTGGACAGAAATTTAGTTGGAATAAGAATTATCTTGTGCTCAATAAAGCAGTGGTGCAAAATTAGAGAGAATAAATTTATTGTAAAATACATTGAAAATTGCCACATATTGAATAACAATTAGAATGATTATATGGCTGAAGGTAATGCCAATTTATTATTTAAATAATTTGTAATTTGAAAAAAAAATGTAATTCCAAAGGATTATTTTAAAATCAAAACACTATAGTTATCTCATAAATGAGACATTTTGGCTCTGTCAAGGCAGGAAAAATGTTAAGGCACAAATAACACTTTGCCATTTTCTGCAACTACTCATGAATATGTGAAAAGCTTTGAGCTATTTTTAGAATCCTCTGTTACAACACCTTCATTTTTCTTAACCCTTTCACTTTTACTCTTTCAGACAAATGTTTTACCATTATACAATATTTAGAAAATATAATGTTAGCATATTGACAGCTCTTGATTGAATATTAATATACTAACAGTTATATAATGGACATACCTATAAAATTAAAAATATTAATTTTACAAACTGGTTTCTGGATATCAGTGAATATTGGCAATGCTTGAATTGTAGCAGTGTCATTGTTGTGTAAAACACAAACTGCTGGAGTACATCAGCGGGTCAGGAAGCATCTGTGCAGGGAAATGACAGTTCCCTCCACAGTGACGTTTCGGCTCGGAAAACGGTGGTGGTGAATGTGTAGAGTTCTTTGCCACTGATGGCTGTGGAGGCTGTCAATTGATATTTTTAAAGCAAAGATAGATGGATTCTTGATTAGTATGGGTGACATGGGTCATGGGAAGAAGGCAGGAGGATGGGGTTAGGAGGATGGGGTTAGGAGGAAGTGATAGATCTGGCGTGATTGAATGGCGGAGTAGACTAGATGGTCCAAATGGCCTAATTCTGCTCCTATCACTTATGACCTTTAGTGCAGTCCAAGAATGAACAACAAAATAACATTACACCGATCTGACCATGGCAAGTACATATAGAAGGATAACATATAAATTATTTACATGTTGTACACTGTTTCGTTTGGAAGCTAATTGTCCAATGGAATAAAGTTTTACACAAGTATTCACGACATCTGCATTCTCTCTTCTAATTATTGTTTAATTTCCAATCATTAAAAGAAAAGGAAGGAAACTGAATATTTTTTTAAATGAGGTGAAAAAAGATTTTGGAATTTTCTTTACAATTTACCTGCAGTTGTAACCTGCAGTTCCTGACTGCTCTCTACATGGAAGGTGTAAAGGAGCCAGGTCCATTACTGGAGAAATAATACTACTCTCACCATCTGTTGGAAAATATTTTACCTTTTGTAACAGATTGATGGATGGTGTGTATACTCTCACTGCTCACCTCCCTTTCCGCATCCAATTTTCTGGCAATCATGAAACGTTCCCAACAGATGCTAGTGATGATGGAGGTAGGGTGAAGAGTACATGAGCACATTGCTGAAAATTATGACTAAAAAGGGATGTTCTTTTTATACTGTTCCTCAAGGGTATTGCAGGAAAACTGACATAATATGGTTGTTATATGGTTGTTATATGGTTATATAAATATTCCTCAGGTAATTTTGCATTGGAAATAACTGATACAAGATCAGACAGGATTTCACCCGAAAACATCATAAGATTAATATATTTAAATAACAGTTTACTCTGTAATTACCATCAACAAGGTGCAATAAATAATCGAAGAATCAATAAACATATTTCCATCCAGCTAGACTGAAGAACGATCTCGACCCGAAACGTCGCCCATTCCTTCTCTCCAAAGATGTTGCCTCACCCGCTGAGTTACTCTAGCATTTTGTGTCTACTTTCCATCCAGCTAATTGGCTCCTTGAACGAGCAAAGCTGTTCTGCAGATTTTACCTTTGTAAGCATACATCCAATTATCTGATGAAAACGGCTGTTGAATCTACTTCCATAATATTTCCAACTGTGCATTGCAGATCTCGAAGAAAACTTGCAACTTCAAAATAATTCTTCTCATCTCACTTTTCTTTTGTGTTTATCCAATTATCTTTGATCTGTGACAACTGGTGCCTCCTCAGTTTTTCCTCAGTTACCTATTCTTTATGAATAGCACTTTATGATATTGAATTTCTCTATTAATCTTCCCCTTACTACAGTGAGGATTACCAAATGTAATTAGCCTCTCTACATATTTCAGTCCTTAAGGTTTTGAATGCTTCAAGCAGATCCCCACTCCACCCCTCTGTATGGTTGAAACCATTATAAAGTCTAATACCTATATTCAGAAGCAATTTGAGGCCTAACCAGTGATTTATAAAGATTTGGCATAACGTCTGCTTTTGTTCTGAATACCTACATCAATGAAGAAGGATCTTATTTAAATGAAATCCTTAATTATTTGTTGTGTTAACATTTTACTATTCAACCAGAATTACTAATTACAGAATTACTATTACTATTCAACCAGAATTATTAGTTTTATATCCAAGTGATCAGTTTTATAGCTCTTTGCCAGCACCCGTCATAGCCGCAGCAGGTTGCAGAAATGTTCAAAATGTTCAAAATCTAGCGGTGACCATAAAAAGGTACGTCTCTTTGGGCCACCACTCACGACCAAACAGACGTCACCCCGCGACATGTCTCGCGACACCCCTGGACCAAACAAATAGCATCCTTCTGTAACATGTGAGGCCTGTTTGGTCATGAGTAGTGGCCCAAAGAGTCGTACCTTTCTCTGGTCGCTGCTGGATCTTTTAGAAGATGAACCTTATATATGCAAGTCCAATTAATATACGTTAGGAAATGCAGTGGTATTACTACCAATTTCTGGCAAACCCCACTCTATACTTCTTTCCAGTCTGAGAAACAACTTTCAACACTATATGTCTCCTGATACTTAATCAATTTTCTCTCTGCTCAGTGACAGACCACTTTATTCCATCGGCTCCAATACTGATGGCCAGCCTATTTCCTGGCACTTTATTAAATGTCTTCTGGAAGAGGCACTACTATCAGACAGAACAATTTCCACAAACATGGCGCCTTTATCATTAGATTTTGATAAAATGAGATTGCTACTGCATAATCTCTGCACTGAGAATGAGAAAAATGTGAAAATTATCATCCTAAAACTTCCTTCCACATTAAACATGCAAGTTAGAATGATGGACATGTCTGTTCCTACATCACAAATAAACCAACATTGTGTGAGCACGCTTCCATAGGGATTATAGCTGTACAACAGGAATGCTTAACATCACAAATAGATCAGGCAGCACTGACTTTATCCAAATGAGCCAGTAATTGTCAATTTATTATCAGTTTAATCTATTGGCAACATTAATGATTAACATGACAGTTTTAGCTAGTTACTATATATCTAAAGATATATGCAAAACAACAACTGTCAACAACTGAATATTTAATAGACTTCAGCACTGAATTGTTTAAATGCTTAAGAAGATCACTGGAAAAAGCTGTAGTGGAGAATAAAAATTGAAAAACACCACATGCAAATGTATTTAAAGCATGTCTGAAGAAATTAATCCACATATGAAAACCAGCAAAACCAGCAAGATATCTCTTTGGACTTGTGTTAACTTTCTGTTAAACTTTTCCAAGTCATGGGGCACATTTAGATTATTTATCACAGAACAATAAGCGAGTTCGGTATTCCGAAAAACGCAAGGAATCATGGGATTTGTCAAAGATCATCCAACATAAAGAAAAGCGAACGAAGCGCAGGCTGAAGAAACTGTGTATAAATTCTTATCTTTATTCATAATTTATGTGTTAAACTCTCATCCCTCCAAAGGAACAGGTAGCGGGAGAGCGAGGTGTAACAGCGAGGTGGCAGATGCGAATGGGAGATAGGGGAGAGTGCACACACAGACCTGCACCTCATCCGCAGCCAGGATCGAACCCGGGTTCCCGACGCCGCAAGCACTGCCGAACTGCCACTGCATCATCCTGCTACCCCCCCCCCCCCCCCCCCGGGGGGTGGCCGTAGAGGATCTGGGCGACCACGGACCGACGACACTAGCGGCCCCAGGTCCACAACCACACGGAGAAGAAGCGCCAACCTCAATTCAACTCTGCCTGTCCCGCCATGCCAGCCGACAGCTCCGGGCCGACGACAGCAGCGGCCCCAGGCCCACAGCCACCGCGGAGAAGAAACGCCAACCCCAGCTCAACTACACCTGTCCCGGCAGGGACGGGACACCCGGGAGGGGACAGGTATGGTCCAGCAGCAACTCAACATGCCTGACCCCGGACGTGCTCGATCTTGCTCCCTCACCAAAGCATTAGCAATAAAAATGACAAAATAATCTTAGCTATTAACAAAGGAACAATAAATACAACTAATTCATAGTTTGAAAGCAATATTTTCTTACCTAGAAAAATCAAAGCTGGAAAAAACGAATAAAATGAAGGTCTATAAGTACAGTTCCACTGCTTCCAGCAATGTTTATGCAGAGTGACCTTTGACCTGGGAAGTCAGAATACTGAGCTCGCTTATTCTAACCTCTTAAGATTTAGCACCCATTGTGAATTATAATTCGAGATATGCCTGTGATCTTTTCTGATGCGATTCTCTACTTCTATGGTATTTTTTTACCGTTGTGTTTGTTGTAGAAGGAAAATAAGTTCTGGAACAAATATAGTGAAATACAAGACTAAAATACAAGATTCTGAGCGGCCTTGACTGGATGATGAACGGAAAAGCAAAGGTAATTGTTTAAAACTAAGAGATTGAGGGCATTTAAGACTTTGAGTACTTGAAACACTCTCCGGTGCGAATGCATATTTGAAGTTACAATATTGAAAGGTGGAGTAAGCTATTCCTGATTCTAATTCATATGCATGTTCCCTACTCCTCCACTATGTATTACTTTACAAATCACCACCCTCTGCCCTCCTTTACACGTTATTTTCTTTACCAAGCTTTCGAAATTCACATTGAAAATGTACATATATGTAATAATGTTCCTGATAACCATCTTACCAAGTTCTACACTAATAAAAACAGTTAAAACAAAAGTTACCAAATTGATGATTTCATCAGGGCATTACAATTTTAAAGTCCTCAGCTGCAACATAATCGGCGTTTAATTCCACATAACTACAAAAAGGATAGATAAGCACCTGGAGAAGAAGGTCTCATGCAACACCGAGCTTAGTTATAATGTGGTAAAAATTGCATGCTGTAAGGCAGTTAATTACTAGAGCATACAGAAAATGGTACCTGCCTTACAAAACATCTTCACCTGCATAGAAACTCTTTACTTGATTGCCCTTATCAGAAGTGATAGATGGGTTAAATGAAAAGTCAGATCTATTATGTGAGAAAGATATTTTTATCTGTCCAATAGTCAAAATCAAGTTTACAAAGCAACTACAGAATGAGAAAAGGTCACTTGACACCTTAAAATGCCACTCGTCATCAGATATAATATGGTGTGATTGATAGTGAATTGCCAATTGATATTGGCATGTTGCAGGATAAATTATGGATGTGCACTGTTCATTTTCAAAGACCAATTTTGTACACATGCTTCTGGGACACGAACTTTCTGATTTTGGTTTGGAACCATATGATGATTAATCAAAATATTATCTCTTATAGCATATAAAACAGAACATAAAACAATACAGCACATGCCCTTCGGCCAATCAGGTGTGCGCTACCATGTCCAACTCATGTCTTCCTGCATCCCTTCATTTCCTGCCTTAATTTCATGGGTCTCAATAAATGCCTCCGAAACACTGCTTTTTGTATTTGGTTCCACCACCTCCCCTTGCAACATGTTCCACGTACTTACCACTGTGATGAGGAAAAAAAACTTGCCTTGAAAATTTCTTTTAAACCTCCTCTGTTAAAAGTATGCCTCCAGAATTTGACATTCCCAACCTGGTAAAAACGATTATGAATATCTTATCCTATCTATGGCTCTCATAATGTTTATATACTTCAATCAGGTCCTCAACCTCCAACATTCCAGAAAAGAGTATAGAGTAACACATCTTACACTTGCGTTTTGAGCATTTGAATCTTGCTACCTAGTATTTTTCTTTCCGTTTCCTGAAAGTGAAAGTGAGGTGATCACTAAATCACTTAAGATGCTTTTAAATGTTTTCATTTCTGTAGTAGATTTATTTTTGTGTTCTATGAGAAACATGGCTGCCATTAGTGGTAAAGCCTATGCTGAAAAGTGTTCATCATCATCGGCGATCACTCGAAACAAATATGACTGTCCTATCCTCTCCATAGGGTCATCTACTTGTGGGTCTGCACATGTTTGTAGAGGCCGATCCGCGATCGACACACCTTGGTACAACGTGGGCAGTGGAGACTGGCAGTGGTTGATAGTCGTCGAGCCCCTTTCTCTCTCTCCTTACGGTAGTGTTGCTTTGTCTCTGCGACACGGCGTAGTTTCATTTTGTGATGTGCAGCTCCTTCCTGCACGGATTTCCTCCAGGAGCGCCTGTCCAGTGCAATGTGCTCCCAGTCGCTTGATGTGATGTGGAATTTCTTCAGACTGTTCTTGATGTTGTCCTTGAAGTGTTTCTTTGGCCCGCTGGGGGCTCACTGACCTTCTTTCAATTGAGAGTACAGGATTTGTTTAGGGAGACGTGTGTTGGACATGCGGATGACATGGCCAGTCCATCGAATTGGTGCTGCATTATTGTGGTGGTGATGCTGGTCATGTTGGCTTCCTCCAAAACGCTGATGTTGGTGCGTTTGTCCTCCCACCTGATCCTCAGAATTTTTTGTAAGGATTTTTGATGGTATTGTTCCAGGGCTCTCAGGTGCCTCCTGCTGGTGGTCCATGACTCGGCTCCATACAACAGGATGGAGAGGACAGCGGCTCTGTAGACCGGCAGTTTTGTTTGAGCAGTATTGAGCAATTGAAAGTATTAGAACAAATTGTAAGTATTATAACAACTACAAATTGTGTTATAACAAAAAGTATTATAACAAATACAAATTGTGAATTACAGAACGGTATTTGTTAGATTTACACTCCTTACTGAATATCAATTCAAATCTAGTCTAGTTCCCTTCAAAGTAAGTGGGAAACATATGTCTTGGCTATTTGATGAAGCACACATTTTCTCTCTATTCTCTGCAAAAATGCTCTTCACTACCTTGAAAGATTAATTAATCAATTTCACAATGTTTGCCCAATCGACAAAAACATAGAAATCACACCTGTTTGCGCAGCTACATCTCTGCCTATTTTACGCTGATTCTAGTACATGTTCCTTCTGCTTTTGTCATTTGTATGCGTCCCACTTTCTCTATTTTCTTAAAATTTCCACTGGAAAAACTTACTTCCATAACTTTCATGCCTTATTTTATACACTTTCATAATTATTCTGCATGTGTTTGCCCCAGGAATTTTTTTACAGAGATGTGAATCAGATATCACAGTGGCTCAGTCTTCTACGAACCTGCCACAGGGGAACGCAGCTAGCAGGGAAGTGCCACACTTTCTCTCCCTTCCTCCCTCTCTTCTCTCTTACTTGTTCCTATTACTTCCTAGCTACTGCTTCTCAAACCCTCTCCCTCCTCACACCTGTCAGGAATGTCTGGATTTATCACAAACAGTAGAGGCCATAGGTTGGATCCCTGCAGAACATCACAGGCACCAAATCAGAATAATACCAGTCCACCTCAACCCTCTGCCTTCTTTGGCCAAGCCAGTTTAGAATTCAATCTACCAAGTCACTGTAGGTCACATGCATTTTAATGTTCTGTATCAGCCTATCATAAGAAACCATGTCAAATGTCTTGCTAAAGTCCATGTAGACAATTCTGCCCAACGGGTGGATTGGATAATAATGGAGAGAGAGGATTGCTCCCCTTTTAATATAGGAGCGATCCTTCTCTCACCAATAAAACTGAATAATACAATATACAGTAAAAATCCAATTATTCATAGTACTATTAGAATTTGGAAACAAATAAATTTAACCCTTAAATTAAGAAATCTATCGCTTGTCTCTCCCATGGTTAATAATCCGTCGTTTAAACCATCCACTATTGATAAATCATTTACACATTGGGAAATAATAGGAATTAAAACGTTTGGAGACATGTATGAAAATTGAATTTTTTTATCGTTCCAACAACTACAACTTAAATACAATCTGAGAAGTGATCAATATTTTAAATATTTTCAAATCCGTGATTATTTGAAAAAATATACACAAGAATACCATAATTTGACTCCAGACCTATTAGACGAAGCTGCGAATAGAAAGGTGGACTCAACTAATTTAATATCATAATTGTATAATATCATCCTAAATATAGAAATACCATCATCCGATAGAATTAGAAGAGATTGGGAACAAGAACTAGCTATAGAAATCTCGAGAGTTTGGATCAACACTTGCTATAAGTGCATAAAAGCTCGATCAATGTAAGACATATTCTAATCCAATTTAAAACCCTACACAGATCATATTATTCGAAAACTAAAATAAGTAAAATCTTTCCAAATGTTTCCCCCATATGTGATAAATGTCTATCTCAAGAAACAACTATAGCAAATTCTTTTTTTTTTGCATAAAAATCCGAAATGTTTGGAATGAAATCTTTGAAATTTTTACTAAATTATTTAAAATAAAACTGAAACCGAATGCAGAATTGATTATTTTTGGAACAATGGAAGTCAGCTTTGAGCACCCTTCGTTCCAAAAGAGTTTCCTTAATTATAGCTTAATAATGGCAACAAAACTCATACATAAATTCAGGAAAAACGCTCCCACACCACTGGCCTACTATTTATGTTATCTACTCAAAAAGGTATTCAAGTTTGTAAGACATGACCGGTCCTGCTCAAAACCTTGCTGATTATCTCTAATAAGCCCATGATTTTCGAAATGTGAGTAAATCCTATCCCTAGGAATCCTCCTACAGGAAGGAGATTGAGAACCGTGTGACCTGGTGTCGAGACAACCTTTCTCTCAAAGTCAGCGAGACAAAGAAGATAGTGATCGACTTCACGGTGCAAAGCAGTACACATATCCCAGTTTGCAGTGACGGCACCAAAGTAGAGATGGTTGAACACTTCCAATTCCTAGGAGTCAATATCGCCAACAACTTCTCCTGGACCACCCATATTGAAGTAACGACCAATAAAGTACATCATCGCCTCAACTTCCTTAGAAGGGTTAGGAAGATCGGCATGCTGCCAACAACTCTCATCAACTTCTCCAGATGCGTCATAGAAAGCATTTTATCAGGATGCATCACAGCTTGGTTCGGGGACAACTCCATCCAAGACCAAAATCAATTGCAGAGAATTGTGGATGCAGCCCAGACCATCACACAAACTAACCTTCCTTCCAATATGATTTTATTATGATGTGTTTTAATCTACAATTTAAGAGGGAGAAGGGTATATCAGAGGTGTCAGTATTACAGTTGAACAAAGGGGACCATAGAGCTATGAGGGAGGAGCAGACCAAAGTAGATTGGAAAGATACCCTAGCAGGGAGGACAATGGAGCAACAATGGCAGGTATTTCTGGGAATAATACAGAAGGTGCAGGATCAGTTCATTCCAAAGAGGATGCTATGAGGATGCAGGGTGACTTGGACAGGTTGGGTGAGTGGGCTGATGCACGGCAGATGCAGTTTCATGTGGATAAATGTGAGGTTATCCACTTTGGTGGCAAAAACAGGAAGACAGATTATTATCTAAATGGAATCAAGTTGAGAAAAGGGGAAGTACAATGGGATCTGGGGGTCCTTGTTCATCAGTCAGTGAAAGTAAGCATGCAGGTACAGCAGGCAGTGAAGAAAGCAAATTACATATTGGCCTTCATAACAAGAGGAGTTGAGTATGTTGAGCAAAGAGGTCCTTCTGCAATTGTACAGGGCCCTAGTGAGATCACACCTGGACTATTGCATGTAGTTTTGGTCTCCCAATTTGAGGAAGGACATTCTTGATATTGAGCATAGGTTCACCATGTTAATTCCTGGGATGGCGGGACTGTCCTATGTTGATAGAATGGAATGGCTGAGCTTTTATACTCTGGAATTTAGAAGAATGAGAGGGGATCTTATTGAAACATGTAAGATTATTAAGGGTTTGGACACGCTAGAGGCAGGAAACATGTTCCCGATGTTGGGGAAGTGCAGAACCAAGGGGCACAGTTTAAGAATAAGGGGAATTCATTTAGAATGGCGATGAGGAAAAACTTTTTCACACAGGGAGTTGTGAGTCTGTGAGCCTGAGAGAGGCTGAGGCTGGCTCTCTGGATGCTCTCAAGAGAGAGCTAGACCGAGCCCTTAAAGATAGCGGAGTCAAGGGATATTGGGAGAAGGCAGGAACGGGGTACTGATTGTGGAGATCAGCCATTGATTGGTGGTGCTGGCTCAAAGGGCCGAATGGCCCACTCCTGCACCTATTGTCTATTGTCATTGGCTTCATTTATACCTCACGGTGCCTAGGCAAGGCCAGCAGCATAATCAAGGACTAGTCGCACCCCGGCCACTCCCTCTTCTCCCCCCTCCCATTGGGCAAAAGGTATAAAAGTGTAAAAACGCACACCTCCAGATTCAGGGACAGTTTCTTCCCAGCTGTTGTCAGGCAACTGAATCATCATACCACAACTACAGAGCAGTCCTGAACTACTATCTACCTCATTGGAGACCCTTCAAACTGTCTTTGATTGGACTTTACTGGCTTTACCTTGCACTAAATGTCATTCCCTTATCATGCAACTATATACTGTAAATGTGTTGATTGTATTCATGTATTGTCTTTCCGTTGAGTGATACACGTGGCAATAAGCTAAACTGAAACTTCTCCAATAGTTTTCCAACCTATCACGTAGGGCACACAGCCCAATAATTTGTTGGAGAATTCGTACTGCCCGTCTTAAAAAAGGAACAACTCTTCAGTTCTCCGAGACCTTGCCTGTGGCTGAAGAGGATAAAAAAATCTTCATCGAGATCCTAGCAATCTCTTTTCTTGGTTCTCCCAATAACCTGGGAAAGATCCCCAGGTCCCGAGAACATAGCCACCTGAATGTTCTTCAATAGATCTAGCACCACCTCCTTAATCGCATCATGTGCTAGATTATTTGCAATACCCACACTGACCTCACTATCCTCCATGTCCTTCTTCTTGGTGAATACCAATGGAAAATACTTGTTTGGTACCTTGCCTATTTTCTCTGGCACCATGTATAAATTTCCTCGAGTAGTCCTACCCTTTCCCTAGCTATCCTTATTAAATGCCTCGACCACATTCTTGGCGGATGACAAAGCTCTATCAAAGGCCTATGCAGTTTGCCCCCTACAATCCAATCACTATGCAGACCTCATTTATGGATTCCAAGCTGTATAAGGAAGTGAGATAACCCTGAGAATTGCAGGTAGGAGGGTGAATTCTGGAGAGGGCGACTGACTCCACATTGGCCAAATCTATTCTTAAATGAGTATAGGAGCAGGGAGGTTCTACTGCAGTTGTACAGGGTCTTGATGAGACCACACCTGGAGTATTGTGTACAGTTTTGGTCTCCAAATCTGAGGAAAGACATTCTTGCCATAGAGGAAGTACAGAGAAGGTTCACCAGACTGATTCCTGGGGAAGTCCAGAACAAGGGGTCACAGTTTAAGGATAAGAGGGAAATCATTTAGGACCGAGATGATAAAAACATTTTTCACACAGAGAGTGGTGAATCGCTGGAATTCTCTGCCACAGAAGGTAGTTGAAGCCAGTTCATTGCCTATATTTAAGAGGGAGTCAGATGTGGCCCTTGTGGCTAAAGGGATCAGGGGGTATGGAGAGAAGGCAGGTACAGGATACTGAGTTGGATGATCAGCCATGATCATATTGAATGGCGGTGCAGGCTCGAAGGGCCGAATGGCCTACTCCTGCACCTATTTTCTATGTTTCTATGTAAATGATATACAAAGTTTGCATTACTTCCCTCAGAGATGGCTGAAAAATCATCTTATACCTGACTACAATATACACAGATTTCATGTTTAAGAAGCAACTGCAGATGCTTGGAAAATCGAAAGTAGACAAAAATGCTGGAGAAACTCAGCGGGTGAGGCAGCAGCTATGGAGCAAAGGAAAAAGGCATCTATGGAGCGAAGGAAATATTTTAAGTCACAAAAAGGAAGGAAGGTTATAAGTCACAAAAAGGAGTAAAAATACTTGTAACGTTTTATTTTTTATTTTCAGGTACTTGGATTCAGACCTGAGAATCAATTGTGAAAATTAATTAAAGCTCAAGAAATTGGGATGAGCAAAAATATTGGTTGTTGTCCACAAGCAGAAGTAGAATGAAAAATAAAACTGCAAATACTTCTCAGCTGACAGATAAAATCATTTGAAATATGAGACATTCAGAATTCAACAACCCACAATGCCCTCTCCTGGCCAGACCTTATGACAAATTATATGGTAAAATTAAATGTCAAGTATTGATGAACCAATTTACAATAGAAGAACTGACTGTAGAATTGTGTTTCATGTGCTGTTATCCATCAATGTTCACCTGTTTTTGATACACTGTTAAATCATTATCTCCATTTGACAAACTTATCATTTACGTATGATCATAACTTGTAATAAACTTCATTTATCACATTTATGCAATATTTTACACCTGTATTTTTTACGCATTGTTTTTCTGATAGCACTAATGGTGGGTGGACATGAAGTGATAAGTTGAGTATGAGAAAAACTGGGGATCCACAAATTTGTCTTCATCGATCGGATGGAGGTGGAGAAAGTCAACATCTTCAAGTTCCTGTGCATCCATATTTCTGAAGATCTGCCCTAGGCCCAAGACTTTGATGTAATTGCAAAGAAAGCTAATCAACATCTCTACTTCCATAGAAGATTGAGAGGATTTGGTATATCAATGGATATTCAATCAAACCTTTGGAGGTGTGCAGTTCGGCAACTCGAATGCCCAGAAAAGAAGGAGACTGCAGAGAGTGGATGGACATTGACTGGTCCATCAAGGGTATTGACATCTCCATCATTGTGGGGATTTATTCGAGGTATTGCCTCAAAAAGGCAGTCAATATCATCAAAAAGACCCCCATCACCCTGGCCATGCTCTCAATTTGTTACTACCATTGGGCAGAATGTACAAGAGGCTGAAAACTGTGTCCATCATGCTCAAAAACAGCTTCGTCCAAGCAATCGTCAAACTCTAATATTACACACACTAACGCTATTCAGCAACTCTGTTCTTCTATGGTTGACATAACTATATCTTTGGTTGATTTTTGTTGTATGATTTTTGTATTATTATGGTTACCTTGTATTCCGGTTATTAATTGTTCTATTGATTATTATATATCTATCTGCCTGTTATTGCATTATTGGGCATGTTAAGCTACAACAATTAAAAATTTAATTGTTCCATTGTCAGCACATATGAAATTCAAGCATTCTTATCTTGACTCATGACTTTTGAAATCTAATTCAATCCTAGCTTCAAGTCAAAGAGAAAGAAGCAACCCTTGCAGAAGCATGATTTGTACAGATTGCATCATAACAGGAATACATTTAAAGCACTGAGGAAAATTCTCAATGTACACAGTCTAACAAAATAATGTAGTCACTAAAAGATATTGGATCCAGTTTGAACGTTTGATTGCTTTCTTGTTACTTCCTGGTTTTTGATAACAGTTTTGGAAAAACTATGTGGCATCATAATTACTAATTAGTTGAATCATGGCTTTTGATATCTACATCATTAAGGAAATTACTTTAATTACTAAATATTTAATTAGTTCAAGCCAATTTTGAAGGCTAATTTAACAGATCGCAGGAATTTGACCCAATCAAGTTTTTAGCCTTTTTACTTAATACAGCAAATCATTGAATATGAACTGAATCATCATTCCGAACAATTACCATGACCAGCACCATCTTCTGATGGGCAGCAAGTACTGGCCTTGCCAGCGATATGTACATCCTCTATAAGAAACAGACAAGTGAAATTGAACATAGTGGTGCAAGTGGTCCCTGCGACAATTTGCCATCTGTTTTGGATTCACCTCCTCAGGTGATATTTTTCCTCAGAGGCTAGGAGGTTGCCCAAGCTGTACTCGGGCAATGTTGTGGGTGGAGAGGTCAGCATTAAAATTAACTCCGCAAGGTGCTCAGACATGGCGTTCTGGTGAACTCCTGCTCCCCAGAACTGGAATATCTTATGATGAAATATTGTCCCAACTACCTGCCAAGGGAATTCATTTTGGCTATACTGACACCAATGTACGTACCGCCTCAGGACGATGCCAAGCTTGCAATTGAAGAATAACACATCGTTACCAATATCCTTGAAATGAAGTAACCCGAGGCCTCGGTCATAATAGCCAAATACTTAAATCAAACTAAAGTCAAGAACATGCTTCCAAAACACTATCAGCAGGTTTCCTGCCCAACATGAGGATCAAACACCCTCAACCACTCTACACAATCATCAAATACGCTGATCACTCCATTCCAAGACCAGGTAAATCTGATCTGCTTACAAGTAGAATCTGAAGGAGCATCCAGTACAAAAAGTCATGAAGTGCTGGTTCGAGGAAACAGTTGAGATCCTTCGCAACTGTTTTGAGTTGGTGGACTAGTCCATATTTAAGGACTCTGCAGCCTGGATGAATATGCCACTGCTGTCACTGACTTCATCAGCAAGCGTGTAGAAGACTGTATAACAATGTTAAATGTGTTTTTCAACCCATTAATAATGTGGATGAATCCTGAGGTCCACTCCCAAATGAAGTCCAAGTCTGCAGCACTCAAATCAAACGGTCCCAAGAAACATATCTACATCTTTCTTAGAGCCATTAAGGATGCCAAGGAGGAATTCTGGACCAACCTGGAGTCCTGAGGTGATGGTCCGGATACCCGTTGATTGTGACAAGGCTTGCACACCATGATGGGCAACAAAGTGAAGGCAAGCAGTTTCACTGGCAATAATGGGTCTTTCGCCAATGAACTCAATGCAGTCAAAGCCCACTTTGAAGTGAAAGACGTCGAGGGGTGCACACGTAAGATTAGCCTTACTGAGGCTTACAGTGGCACACGTAAGATTAGCCTTACTGAGAGTTGACTCACGGTAAGCAACTGGTCTGTATGGAGTCCCTGGCCGTGCCCCCAGAACCTCTGCATTTCAGCTGGCAGAGGTACTCACTGACATTTTTAACCCCTCACTACTTCAAGATGATTACTATCATCCCGTGCCAAAGATCGCCTATCCATGTTCTCTAGAGATACTGCCTGACCCGCTAAGTTACTTCAGCACTGTATGTCCTACTCGGTAATTTCGTTTATAGTTTAGTTTGGTAATACAGCATGGCAACAGACCCACTGAGTCCATACCGACCATCAATCACACATTCAAACGAGTTCCATGTTATCCCACTCGCAACACATCAAGGTAATTTACACCGGGGTCTCTAGAGCTGTGAGGCAGCAGCTCTACCAGCTGTGACACCCTCTCTCAGTTGAAATGATAAGTTTGTTGATGAACAAAGAAGAAAAAAGCAAGGGTAAATGCAGTACCCTTAATTTTAAAAGACCTGGCTTTAGACATTGTAGATAACACTTTTTTGCTCCAATTTCTACACCATATTCTATTCCCCAAGACAATTAAAATCGTGAGTAATGTCATAGAGCAGAAGTAACTAGGATTACAAGTACAAAGTTCCCTGAAAGTGGCGCCGCAGCAAGATAGGATGGTGAAGGAGGCTATTGGCATGCTGGCCTTCATCAATCAGGGCATTGAGTATTTAAATTGAGGAGATATGTTGCAATTGAACAAGATGCTGCGCTGAGTATTGTGTTCAGTTGTGGCCATCATGCTCATGGAAAGATCCACTGCTCTGAGTGCAAAGAGGATGTACAGG
Organism: Raja brachyura; assembly: GCA_963514005.1. The sequence goes on along the minus strand of OY740784.1, from coordinate 40,880,051 downwards.
GATGTTGCCAGGACTCAAGAGCCTGAGCTATAGGGAGAAGTTGTTCCTTGGAGCGCAGGAGGCTAAGGAGTGATCTTATAGAGGTGTGTAAAATCCTAAGGGGAATAGATAGGGTGTCTTTTTCCCATGGCCTGGGAATCAAGAACTCTAGGGCATGGGTTCAGGATGAGGGACAGATTTAATAGGACTTGAGGGGCAAGGTTTTCCACACAGAGCATGGGGGGAGGGATTCGGGTAGTGGGGGCTAGGAGACAGGGTGAGGGGCAAGAGGCAGAGAAAGTAAGCACTCGGACCCAAAATGTAGGCGAGAAAGAGGAAAAAGATAATAAACAGAGAATAAGGGATGGTGGGTTTCTAAAATATGTATATTTTAATGCTAGGAGCATTGTAAGAAAGGTGGATGAACTTAGAGCCTGGATTGACACCTGGAAATATGATGTTGTGGCAATCAGTGAAACATGGTTGCGGGAGGGTTGTGATTGGAAACTAAATATTCCAGGATTTTGTTGCTTCAGCTGTGATAGAATTGGAGGGACTAGAGGTGGAGGGGTTGCAGTGCTTGTCAGAGAAGATATTACAGCAGTGCTTTGGCAGGATAGATTAGAGGGCTCGTCTAGGGAGGCTATTTGGGTGGAACTGAGAAGTGGGAACGGTGTAGCAACACCTTTAGGGGTGTATTATAGACCACCAAATGGGGAGCAAGAATTGGAAGAGCTAATTTGTAAGGAGATAGCAGATATTAGTAGTAAGCACAAGGTAGTGATTGTGGGAGATTTCAATTTTCCAAAAATAGACTGGGAAACACATTCTGGAAATGGCCTGGATGGTTTGGAGTTTGTTAAATGTGTGCAGGATAGTTTTTTGCAGCAATACATAGAGGTATCGACCAGAGAAAGGGCAGTGCTGGACCTCCTGTTAGGAAATGAGGGAGGTCAGGTGATGGAGGTATGCGTTGGTGAGCACTTCGGGACCAGTGATCACAATACCATTAGTTTCAATATAATTATGGAGAGAGTCAGAACTGGACCTGGGGTTGAGATTTTTGATTGGAGAAAGGCTAACTTTGAGGGAATGCGTAATGATTAAAAAGGAGTGAATTGGGACATTTTGTTTTATGGGAAGGATGTAGAAGAGAAGTGGAGGACATTTAAAGGGGAAATTGTAAGAGTACAGAATCTCTATGTCCCTGTTCGGTTGAAAGGAAATAGTAAAAATCGGAAAGAGCCATGGTTTTCAAGGGAAGTTGGACACTTGTTTCCAAAAAAGAGAGATATCTACAATAATTATAGGAGGCATGGAGTAAATGAGCTGCTAGATGAGTATAAAGAATGGAAAAAGAATCTTAAGAAAGAAATAAGAAAAGCTAAAAGAAGATATGAGGTTGCTTTGGCAAGAAAGGTGAAAGTAAATCCAAAGGGTTTCTACAGCTATATTAATAGCAAAAGGATAAGGAGGGATAAAATTGGACCATTAGAGAGCCAGAATGGACAGCTATCTGCAGAGCCAAAAGAGATGGGGGAGATATTGAACAATTTCTTTTCTTCGGTATTCACCAAGGAGGAGGATATTGAACTCTGTGAGGTAAGAGAAAAAGGTAGAGTAGCTATGGAAACTATGAGATTCAAAGAGGAGGAAGTACTGACACTTTTGAAAAATATAAAAGTGGATAAGTCTCCAGGTCCTGACAGGATATTCCCTAGGACATTGAGGGAAATTAGTGTAAAAATAGCAGGGGCTATGACAGAAATATTTCAAATGTCATTAGAAACGGGAATAGTGCCGGAGGATTGGCGTACTGCGCATGTTGTTCCATTGCTTAAAAAGGGTTCAAAGAATAAACCTAGCAATTATAGACCTGTTAGTTTGACATCAGTGGTGGGCAAATTAATGGAAAGGATACTTAGTGATAATATATATAAGCATCTGGATAAACAGGGTCTGATCAAGATTAGTCAACATGGATTTGTGCCTGGAAGGTCATGTTTGACAAACCTTCTTGAATTTTTTGAAGAGGTTACTAGGGAAATTGATGAGGGTAAAGCAGTGGATGTTGTCTATATGGATTTCAGTAAGGCCTTTGACAAGTTTCCCCATGGAAGGTTGGTTAAGAAGGTTCAATCTTTGGGTGTTAATGGTGGAGTAGCAAGGCTGAATGGGAGATGCCAGAGAGTAATGGTGGATGGCTGTTTGTCAGGGTGGAAGCCGGTGACCAGTGGGGTGCCTCAGGGATCTGTGTTGGGTCCACTGTTGTTTGTCATGTACATCAATGATCTAGATGATGGGGTGGAAACTTGGATAAGTAAGTATGCAGATGATACTAAGATAGTTGGTGCTGTGGATAATGAAGTAGATTTTCAAAGTCTACAGAGAGATTTGGAACATTTGGAAGAGTGGGCTGCAAGATGGCAGATGGAGTTTAATGCTGATAAGTGTGAGGTGCTACATCTTGGCAGGACAAATTAAAATAGGACGTACATGGTAAATGGTAGGGAATTGAGGAATGCTGTGGAACAGAGGGATCTAGGAATAACTGTGCATAGTTCCCTGAAGGTGGAATCGCATGTAGATAGGGTGGTAAAGAAAGCTTTTGGTGTGCTGGCCTTTATAAATCAGAGCATTGAATATAGGAGTAGGGAAGTAATGTTAAAATTGTACAAGGCATTGGTGAGACCAATTCTGGAGTATGGTGTACGATTTTGGTCGCCTAATTATAGGACGGATGTCAATAAAATAGGGAGAGTACAGAGGAGATTTACTAGAATGTTGCCTGGGTTCCAGCAAGTAGCAAGAGAAAGGTTGAACAAGTTAGGTCTTTATTCTTTGGAGCGCAGAAGGTTAAGGGGGGACTTGATTGAGGTCTTTAAAATAATGAAAGGGATAACAGAGTTGACGTGGATAAGCTTTTCCCATTGAGGGTAGGGAAGATTCAAACAAGAGGGCATGACATGAGAATTAAGAGGCAGAAGTTTAGGGGTAACATGAGGGGGAACTTCTTTACTCAGAGAGTGGTGGCTATGTGGAATGATCTTCCAGCAGAAGTGGTGGAGGCAGGATCGATTTTAACATTTAATAGTAAAGTGGATAGGTATATGGACGGGAAGGGAATGGAGGGGTGTGGTCTGAGTGCAGGTAGATGGGACTAGGGGAAAATAAATGATCGGCATGGACTGGAAGGGCCGAGAAGGCCTGTTTCCGTGCTGTAATTGTTATATGGTTATATGGTTATATAGCATGGTAGGTATATGGAACAAGCTGCCAGAGGAAGTTAAAGCAGAAGCAATAACAATATTTGAAAAAAATGGTTAGGCAGGTATGTGAATAAGAAAGGTTTAGAGGGGTTTTTTCTATGCTGTCTGGCTTATGCACGTACAGTGAGGTACAGGTACAATGCAGCAATGACACAAGCACATAGACGCAAACAACATTTCAACATAAATTATACAATTGAAGAACAACAGCAAAAAACAAGACATTAGTGTACAATATGATTAGAAATGAGGTGCAAATACATAACCTCTCAACTTAGTCAATGCCCTGACGGATGAGGGGCAGCGTGCCAGATTTTTTAATCGTCCCATGTATCAAGCAGATGTATCACTGCTTATGTCGTACTGTTTATGTATCACTATTTTATTCCTTCATCAATTCTGCAGAGATGAGTCTACTCCATGTCAGTCTGCACAGTTAACTATTTCACATGTGTTAAAGAAGGAACTGCAGATGCTGGAGAATCGAGGGTTACACAAAAAGCTGGAGAAACTCAGCGGGTGCAGCAGCATCTAAGGAGTGAAGGAGATAGGCGACGTTTCGGGTCGAGACCCTTCTTCAGACTGGTCATTCTGAAGAAGGGTCTCGACCCGAAACGTCGCCTATCTCCTTCACTCCTTAGATGCTGCTGCACCCGCTGAGTTTCTCCAGCTTTTTGTGTAACCCTAACTATTTCACATGACTGCTCTCACCACAATCTTTGAACAAAGGTTCTCAATATTAGTTAATAGTTAGTAAGTTAAATCTGAAATAAATTAATAAATAGGGATATTCCATTATACGCTTACCATTTGATTTTAGCCTGCAATATTTTGCATTGTTTCTTTTCCGATTTAATGCCTGATTCACTAATACTTGAAGATCATTACAACTAATCCATAGAAATGGATTGACCACCCTATATTCCTGGGACCATCTCTAATGCAGTATTTTTAATCCCACTCTTTGATGTATTTTCTATTGCGTACAGTTTTGGTCTCCTAATCTGAGGAAAGACATTCTTGCCATAGAGGGAGTACAGAGAAGGTTCAACAGACTGATTCCTGGGATGGCAGGACTTCCGTATGAAGAAAGACTGGATAGACTCGGCTTGTACGCGCTGGAATTTGGGAGATTGAAGGGGGATCTTATAGAGGCTTACAAAATTCTTAAGGGGTTGGACAGGCTAGATGCAGGAAGATTGTTCCCGATGTTGGGGAACTCCAGAACAAGGTGGCGGCGCGACTCATTGGTGGCGGTACGACTCACGATGCAGCGGCCCTTGAATGAATGAATGAATGAATGAATGAATGAAAGGTTCAGACCTTTCAGTCTGAACGAAATTTCGTGACTGCAGTCATACATATATAAAAATAAAAAAACCATACAATAAACACAAAATTTAACATCCACCACAGTGAGTTCACCAAACACCTCCTCACTGTGGTGGAAGGCAAAAGTCTTAGAGTCTCTGTCCTCTTCCCTCCTTATTCTCCCTCTGTGCTGAGGAGTTCCAGGCCTCCGATGCTGCCGTCCACCAGGCCCGCGGCCGAGCCTCCGAAGCCGGGCTGCCGCCACCGCCGTCGCCGGAACGCTGGAACACCGCCACAGGACTGGCCACTGGAACGCTGGAGCACCGCAGCCCCGAAAGCCAGGTCGCCGCCGGACCGTCGCTGGAGCACCGCATCCCCGGAAGCCAGGCCGCCGCTGGAGCACCACATCCCCGGAAGCCAGGCCGCCGCTGGAGCACCGCAGCCCCGGAAGCCAGGCCGTCGCTGGAGCACCGCAGCCCCGAAAACCAGGTCGCCGCCGGAACGTCGCTGGAGCACCGCAGCTCCGAAGCCAGGTCGTCGCTGGAGCACCGCAGCCCCGAAAACTATGTCGCCGCCAGAACGTCGCTGGAGCACCGCAGCTCCGAAGCCAGGTCGTCGCTGGAGCACCGCAGCTCTGAAAACCAGGTCGCCGCCGGAACGCCACTGGAGCACCACAGCTTCGAAGCCAGGTCGCTGCTGAAGCTCCGAAAGCCGTGCCGCCGCCACTGGAAGCTGGAAGGCCGCCAGCTCCGCCATTAGGGCCTCAGCACAGACGGAGACGGTGTCGGGGGACATGACAAGAAAAGTCGCATCCCCCCGAAGGGAGAGACTGAAACCCCGTTTCTCCCACCCTCCCCCCCCACATACGCAACCTAACAAACCAAAAATAATCCCTAAAAAACAGGCACGAAAACAAAAATAAAATAAAAGACAGACGGACTGCAGGTGAGCCGCAGTTGCCAAGCAGCGCCGCCACTTCCGCTTCCGGTTATGCCCCTGTCCCACTTCCTATAGCCTGTCTGTCTTTTTAAAAAAAATTTGTCTAGTTAAATGTAGTTGTTCGTGTTTTTTTTTGTACTGTTTCTAACTGTGTATATGTGGGGGGTAGGGGAGGGAGGAGAAAACTTTTAAAATCTTTTCACTGCAAGGAAGACCCGACCTTTTCCCTGTCGGGTCTCCGTTGTCGTTGGGGCCTAGCACCGTGGACCTGGGGGCTCCAGTCACGGAGCCTGCGGAGCTGCGGACTCACCATCGTGGGGCTGGCTGGCCTCGGAGCGTGGGGAGCGGTGGTGGCTCGCTGCTGCAGCCCAACTCCAGCTGCAGACCGGTGGACTGTCGGGATATCGGGAGCTCGCGGGTCCAGGTGGGAGACCGCTTTTCGGAGCTCCCGCAACGCAACATCTCCCGCTCGTGTCGCGGGGTTGGATCGACCCGGAGCGGGGCCGTACATCGCCCGGCACGGCTTCAATGGCCGCGGGACATTCCAGCGCCCGCCGGGGGCTCCAACTTTGTGACTTTTGGGCCTAGAGCGGGGCCATACATCGCCAGACGTGGCCTCAATGGCCGCGGGACATTCCAGCGCCCGCCTGGGGCTTGGACATCCGGAGGGAAATGGTGCGGGGGAGAGAGAAGACTGCCTTCCATCACAGTAAGGAGGAGATTCACTGTGATGGATGTTTGTGTAAATTTAATTGTTTGTATGTTTTGTAGGAATTGTTTTGTTTGTATGGCTGTAGAAACAGAGTTTTGTTTGAGCCGCTCTGAGGTTCGAATGACAAATAATAATAAAGTCTAATCTAATCTAACAGTTTAAGGATAAGGGGGAAGTCTTTTAGGACCAAGATGACAAGATCTTTTTTCACACAGAGAGTGGTGAGTCTGTGGAATTCTCTGCCACAGAAGGTAGTTGAGGCCAGTTCATTGGCTATATTTAAGAGGGAGGTAGACGTGGCACTTGTGGCTAAAGGGATTGGGGGTATGGAGAGAAGGCAGGTACAGGATACTGAGTTGGATGATCAGCCATGATATATTGAATGGCAGTGCAGGCTCGAAGGGCCGAATAGCCTACTTCTGCACCTATTTTCTATGATTCTATGATTCGATGTTTTCCTACTGGTATTCCAGGTTCCCGAGTGCAGAAGGTGGTTTCCTTAATGACAGGACACTGTGTGAATGGCACTGAAGGTACTGCTATTAACCCACCTGCTGTTCCTAATTAATGTTAGTCTGATTAGATTGGACAATTAGCAATTGCTGTGTGAATAATGCAGCAGCTACGAAACTGTGATATTAAAAAGAACACGGAAAATAAGTCCAACTCAGCCAAATTAATTAGAACTTTGCAACTGCACAATTTATTTTATTCACAAACATGGAAAATAATTTTGTTAAATAGAGGCATAATCAACATGAGTAACTACAAATACCCAATCTTCTGTTTCATTATATCAGCAACTGGACAAAAAACAATATATCGAATTTGTCATTCAATTTGGAGCTATCTAGCTGTTTGTTGGATTTTGCGTAATTTCATGGGGCGCATTTTCCTCTATCCATCAAAACACACGTGCAAAACAGACAAAAATAGATATTCATTCTCTCATCACAATCTGTTCTTGCACACAATTATCTGCCTTAGATTAAAACAAAATTAAATCAATATTTTTAAATTGTTACCCTGATGATGGTGGGAATAGAATGTGGAAAGAGCTTTCAATATTATGTTGAAGATACAATTTGATCTTCAAAGGCAGCTTTGCTAGCTTACTGGGAAAAGCTAAAAGAACAATGCATGAGAAATAAATGAGAAAATGCTGTGCATACTCTGCTTTAAAAACCTTTAAATGAGGTTTCATGCGTTTAAGTCATTAACAACATCCCAATCACAGTATAGAAGCAGCACTGTTTATGTGTTCGAGCCAAAATATTTCACTTTCTTCTTCTGTCATAAAGTGATAAATATACAATTAAGGGAAAATATGCAAATAATGGCAAGACCCTTAACAGCATTGATGTGCAGAGGGATCTTGGGATTCATGCCATTAACTCCCTGAAAGTAGAGAGAGTGGCAAATAAGACATATGGGAAGTTTGTCTTCATCAGACAGGAGCAGAAGAGTCAGGAAGACATGAGGTACCTTTAAGGGCCTGTCCCACTGCGCCGAACTAATTTGTGAGTTTAGAAGAGTTTGTCCTCAACTCATACTCGCAGCATGGTTGATACAAGGTCCTAGGAGGTCTTTGTAACTCTCCTTCATGCTCGAGAATAGTCCCGGCGTACTCGAGGCCTCAGCTAGGTGGCGGCATTTTTATCATCATGCTGAAAAATGCCGAGTAAAAAAAGGTCGCCATGGACAAAAATTGATACATTTTTACTTGTGGGTTTAGTCGAGGTAGGTCGTAATAGGTCATAATGCTATTTGTAGGTAGTCGAAGTCAATCAAAGTTAATCTAAGGTAAAGCTCATTGAAAATAAAAAGGTAAGTAAACCAACCGGTAATGTTAAATGCCTGCTAAGCATAATTAAATGTTGTCTGGCTTCTTAAAAGTGTCTCCCCCCCCCCCCCCCCCCTTCTCCCCCCTCTGCAGGTCTTATCGAACTGTGCCAGCTGTCTTTTACCTTCCTGTTCATCGCGGGAGTGAATTTCAGACAGCGCTGCCCCGCTTTCCCTGGCCTCCACAGACGGTCGATCCGGTTCACGATTTCATCGCTGACGGTCGTTCCAGCTCAAGATTTTTCAGGCGAGTGCCCTCGAGCTTGAAGGTCAAATACAGTTGCTGAAAAGTCGCGTCAGTGGGACAGGCCCTTTATAGTCTTTGTTTTGGCTGAATTTGGAGCATTGCATGTAGTTCTAGTCGTTCCATCACAGGAAGGTTGCGGAGGCTTTTGAAAAGGTGCAGGGGAGGTTTACCAGAATGATGCATGGATAAGGGAGTATTAACTACAGGAAGAGGTTGGACAAGATTGAATTGCTTTTTCCTGGAACGGCAGAATTTGCGGGGGGGGACCTGATAAAAGTATATAAAATTATAAGTGTCAGGGGGCCAGCAGACAAAGCTATTTCGCAGGATAGAAATTTCAAATACTAGTGGGCAGAGCTTGTAGGTGAGAGGGGCAAAGATTAAAGGAGATATGCGGAACAAGTTATTTTTACACCGAGGGTGATGACTGCCTGGTACGTGCTGCCGGAGTAAGTTGTGGAGGCAGATACGATAGTGACATGCAATAAACTTTTCGATAAGCACATGGATATACAGGGAATGGAGCGATGTGGATTATATGCAGGTAGGTAAGCGTTGGACTTGGCATTATGTTCCCCACCGGCACTGTGAGCTGTAGGATTTGTTGTTGTGCTGTACGGTTCTATGTTCTTAGAATGCAACTGTAGTAAAAAGAGCAAATTAATTCTGTAGAAATTATGTGAAAGGGAATGGGTAAACATGAGTTGTTGAACCAAATATTGAATATATTATGTGAAAACAGATGTGAAGAGAAAGAGATCACTGGTATTTGTTTCGACATTGCCAAGGCATTCTATTGACAAGTGTTGCAATAAGTATTATAAGATGAATTGGAATGCAAGCAAAGTAATTGCTATAAAGGAGTATGTCTTAACAAAAAACAGTGTCATGAAATTGCACAAAATATAACAAAACTGCTTGATGTCTCCAAACAGAATGATAAATTTGAAAATCTGTGTAATGTGGTTTGGGTAAAATGAAACTGTAGATAGTGCATTTGTCTTTCCGAGTTAACTGGAATGCACCTCCAGGAGTGGTGGTGGAAGCGGATACAATAGTGGCATTTAGGAGGCTATTAGATAGGCAGATTAATATGCAGGGAATGGAGGTGTATTGATCATGTGCAGGCAGAGGAGAGTTGTTTAGTTGGGCACCATATTGGGCACAGACATTGTGGGCCAAAGGGTCTGTTCCTCCTCTGTACTGTTGTATGTTCTAAAGATGCCACAACTAAGCAGAATTATTTTCCTCTGTGAGTAAAAATTGTGTGGTTGAAGAATTCTGATTAATTTGGATGTTAGAATTATTCCCCTTTTTCTTTTTAATACCAGTTTCTTTGCTGCTGCATTAATATTCATGCATATATGAATTTCAAAGCATTAAATAGTTTGTGGCCCCTTAGTTAAAAGACTGAAAGCAGATGCATCAAAAGGCTTGTGTACTGCAGCATTATAGCTTCAAGGAGTATAAATATTTCAGCCTCAAATTGTGAATCTGCTAAACGGCCGAGACCCTTTCATCAAAGATACAGGTCATAAGATTTAGAACGGAGGCTGGAAATCAAAGCAACAAAGACAGCCAGCAGCCAATGGTCACTCTGGCCTGTTAAAAGTTTTATTTGCTTGGTTTGTGTTTCTGATTGTTTATTATATTATTATTGTGTATTTATTTGTTGTACTGTTGCATTAATGTGCCTATAAAAACTGCAGTAAGTAAAGGGCCTGTCCCACTTTCACGACCTAATTCATGACCTCTGCTGAGTTTGCCCTTGACTCATACTCGCAGCATGGTCGTAGGAGGTCGTAGGTAGGTCGTAGCAGGCCGTGATGCTAGTCGCAGGTACTCGTGGCATTAAGTAGGTCGAGGCGTTTTTCTAGCAAGATGTCCACGAGTAAAAAAGGTTGTGAATTAGGTCGTGAAAATGGGACAGGTCCTTAAGATTTTCATTACTCTGTTACTACTGCATATGACAATTGAGCACTGTTGACTCTTACATTGTTTCATGCCTGCGTTGTATAATTGTCTCAATAATTGAGATCTAGACACAAACCTGCCACAAAATCATGATATCTTGCAACATAGCCTATCCTACCAATTGAGACTTGGACCATGAACAGCAGGCACAACAATACACTGGAGCGACGCCACCAACTTTCCCAAATCTTCAAAATACCCTGGCAAACTAAGCAAACCAAAGCCACCATCAGCTTTGAGGCTTACACAAAATGCTGGAATAACTCAGCAGGACAGGCAGCATCTCTGGAGAGAAGGAATGGGTGACGTTTCGGGTTGAGACCCTTCTTCAGACTGATGTCAGGGGATATAATGGATGATGTTTCGGGTCGAGACCCTTCTTCAGACTGATGTCAGGGGACTATCAGCTTTAAGGTAATCAGCCCTGAGGCTCTAATCACTTTTGTTTGGCTTCATAATACGGCCACATCACATACATGCAATAAAAAGGAACTGCAAAGGACGGTTTGTACTAAAGATAGACACAAAACTGTGGAGCAGCACAGCGGGTCAGGCATCATCTCTGGAGAAAATGGATAGGTGACATTTTAGGACAGGTTCTGACTCAAAACGTCACCATCCGTTTTTTCCAGAGAGGCTGCTTGGCCAACTGATTTATTCCAGCTCCTTTTGTCCATCACATAACACACATGCTCAATTTCAGACTCTTTAAACAGTTGCTCCACTCTGAGCTCTGTCATGGAAGGGATTCCCAATGGTTGAAATTAAAGGAAGACGATTGTAGTCAGGGCCGGCCTTAGGAGGTGCGGGGCCCAATTGGGAACAATTTTGGTGAGTCCCAGGTTCCCAGCCAAGGTATGTAGAATCATAAAAATATAAATAAAGTCTATTATAGACTTTATATCTCTATGGTAGAATGGAAAGTAATCAAAATGTGCGCTTAAAAGGTGCATGCGAGTTAATGGACCAAACAGATCTAAGCTACATTTTAATATAAAATTGCATACATGTAAGCCTACAAGTAAGAAACAAAATGTGTAGATCACTTCTGAAAAGTACATATTTACAATACCACTTGTTTTAGTGACTGTGAAATGAGAAAAAAAGTAATTTAATTAACTAGATCCTGGAAAACCAATAACCATTGGCGAAAAACCAGTCCAGGCATTACATTTTGGGCTTCATCCCCATCCTACCTTTTGGGCTTCTACCCCATCCTAACTTAGTTATGTGTGTGCGTGTGTGTGTTAGTTGTGTGTGTGTTAGTTGTCTGTGCGTTATGTGTGTGTGGGAGGGAAGGAGAGAAGGGAGGGAGGGAGAGAGAGAGAAGGGAGGAAGTAGAGAATGGAGGGAGGGAAGTAGAGAAAAAAGGGAGGGAGGGAGGGAAGGAGAGAAGAGAAATAGAAAGAGGAAGGAGGGAGAGAATGAGAGTAGGGAGGGAGGAAAAAAGGGGAAGGGAAGGAGGGAAGGGAGGGAGAGGGCCGGCGGCAGGAGCGGATGCCGGGGTCCGGGCGTGAGCTGAGGCCGAGGTTTGTAAACTTTGCCCGGCCCTCCCTGTATTGTTCACTGTGTCTCCCCGGGGAGAAAGAGGGGTGGAGCTGGGGCCATGTGCGTGAAGCACTGTGACTGGAGGGGCGAGAGCGCTGCCCCGGGACCGTGAGGGAACAACCAACCTCCCCTTTCTCCATTCCCCCTCACACCCCCCTCCCCGTCTATCCCTTTCTTCCCCCTCCACCCCTCTCTCCCCTCTATATCCGGGGTAGATCTACCTGAACCGAGAGTAGATTACTCTAGCGTGGGGCCCCCTTAAGCGTGGGGCCCAATTGGGAGCAATTGGGAGCATTTGGTCCCAATTTGGAGGACAATTATCGCAGGCCCAGATTATCAATTCAGGAGTTCCTTATGACAGTGTCATGGGTCCAACAGTGCTTTAACCAACTGCATGAGAAAACTATGGCATTTACATTTACTGTACGGCATTATTTTTTCTCGTCTATTTCAGTATTTCAATTTATTTGGTATATGCCACTATATGTATACATGAAGGGAATCTTCATCATTACTTTATGCGAATTCTGAAACTCCCCCCGAAAATGAATGTGGGGATACCTTTAACAGAAGCAGTGGTTCAAGAAGGTAGATTACTATTTTATTTTCAAAGGCAACAGCTAATTAAAAATAAAGGCTGGCCTATCCAGATACCACAAATGAATAATTAATACACTAAATCAACAAAATAATGAGTTTGGTCATGGGATTCATCATACCCATTTGTTCAATCCTTCAATTTGATTGACTCCTGAAATACTTAGCCTGCAATTAAACCATTCAACTGCTTGAGGATACATTCTGCAAACATATGCTAAATCAATGAACATTTCAACATTTTTTTAAATTAGAAGATCCATCTATCAATGAAAAGCAATCCAACATGTATACTGCTAAATTAAATTCCCACAAAGCAAAGGGTAACAGATTTGACATCTGAACTACACAAGTATTTCAGTAAGCTATTCTTTTTCTTTCAATAAGCTTCCTTACCGGTAATTATAACACTAATTTGGTAACCATTTTGAAATCCTTTCAAATAATTTTCAGCATGTGAAGAGAACATATAATACTTTTTTTTAAACATCAGTGCTAAAAATAGGCAGGAAGAGGCAGATTTATTATTCTTCTATCTTGCAAGTTCGGCACTTCATGGACAATGGTTTAATCAGCAGAAAAAAAAGGCTATTAAATGAGTTAAAAATAGCAACAATCAATTGGTTAGTGGGCAATCTAAGCAATAGTATTGCACAGGGAACATTTATCCTTTAGTTAAAACATTCCTTGTGGCTGCAATAACTGCAAATCCTTCATTTCTAACCAAGATTTAAACTGCAACCTGATGTATAAATTATTTGTTCCAGAACTGCATTAGTGCAAATTGCTGACAGCAAAACAACTTTTATCATTTACTTTCCAGTCCACTGCTCCAAAATGATAAAGAGGTCATTTTTACATGCAGCAATGTCCTGTTTTAAAATATTCTAATTGTAAAATAAAACATATATTTCAGTTAAATAAAACAAAAGAAACAGTTGTGGGCCTGTCCCACTTAAGCAATCTTTCAGGCGACTGCCAGTGACTGTCAGGTTGCTGAAAAACCGGCAACTGGAACGGCGACTGTCAGTGGAACACACACAAACATACATCACTTCCTTCACCAGCCCGTTATGCAGGCGGGGGACAGGGCAAGCAGGGGGAGCGCTGTATGAGTGAAATTCACACATTGCAAAGCCAAGGTGATAGACACACACCGCGATGAACAGGAAGGTTGGCGCTGTAATTAAGACGGCTAAAGCACAGTGTATGGTAAGTCCTTTAAAAGAGGGGGGAGAAGGGGGAGAAGGGGGGATGAAGAAGTTGAGACAACTTTTAAGAAGCCAGAGGTACACGGCTTTGAAGCTCGGCGGACATTAACATTACTGGTCGGTTCTGAAAACTACTGGTTACGTTTTTTTTCCACAATGAGCCAATGAACTTCATAGGCTACAACCTACGAGAACCTTCGACCTCCTGGCAACCCACTAGGACATCCTGGCGACCCACCTACAGCATGAGAATTCTCGCTACTCTCCATGGCGGCTTAATTCTGGTTGCCGCTAATTTTTCAACATTGAAAAAATGCAGAGTCTCCTGCAGTCGCCTAAGAGGGACAGTCCCATTGAGTATTGTGCAGAGTGCCAAGCAAGTGTGGCAAAATAAAACCTAGATTGATATATCATTATCTTTAGAATTAGAAAATGATCGAATGGAAAGGAGAGCAAACAGGGCATGCAGACCTCAGCGTAAAGAGCAGCAATCACTAAGATTCTGCCATTATACAATGTTTAAAGCCAGGGAGCAGGAATACCCAACAATCCCTGGATTTTTCTGCTTTAATATATCATACAATATAGAACAGCACAGCAAAGGGAACAGGTCCTAACACCCACAATGTCTGTGCCAAACATGATGACTTGACCAACTCAGCCTACACACAATCCACATCATCGATTCTCTACATATGTTTCTACCTGTATAAACTTCTATCAGGTCTCCACTCAACCTCTTGTGTTCCAAAGAAAACAATACAGGTCTGTCCAATGTTTTTCTGTAGCTAAAACCCTCTAATCCAGGCATCGCACTGGTAAACCTCCTCTGCACCCTTTCCAACGCCTCCACATCCTTCCTGTATTCGGCCTGCAATGATACAACTATAACATAATGATTCCTGCAATGATACGTCTATCTTGGTTTTGTTTTGCCCCACTTGCATGGTGATCCCAACGTGATCTGTAATGGAGAAATACTGTAGATGTATGCAGATTAGGTGACCACTTTGCAGGACGACTTTGTTCGATTGAGCTTCAAACAGCCTTTCACTTTAACCTTCCATCCTACTACTTTTCCAATGAAACCCATATAAGTGAAATAGCACCTCATCTTCTATGAAAATTATTTGCCATCCTTAAGGGCCTGTCCCACCAGCATGCAACTCTATGCGATGAACGCGATCAAACCGGCAGCGGGGACCGCGCGGAGGTCGGGTGATCCTCTGTACAGGGCCGTTCCCACCAGCATGCGCCTGCATGCGGCAAGCGCAACTAAACCGGCAGCGAGGGCCGCGCGGAGGTTGGGTGAGTGGCGCAACGCGGCGCAAAGCGAGGCGAACTTGAAGCAAGTCCAAGGTAAGTTCGGCAGGACTTAGAGGGGCACACAGAGAGGGGCACCGAGACACACACACATACAGGGCCACGGAGCCACACACATAGAGGGTCACGGAGGCACTTACAAATAGGTTCACGGAGGCACGATGTCCGGGCGGTGTGTAAATGTCGAGGCGACTGCGAGCCAACAAGCCGTTGCCGTGCGGAATTTTTGGACATAGTTGGTTTTTCGGAGCCCCGCGCGGTGTCGGGACGAACTCCGCACAATTCCGCGCGGCTCCGGCGATCGAAGTGGGACCGGCCCCGCGACGCCGGACGGCTCAAGCGACCACATTAGGTCGCGCTAATCGCATAGAGTTGCATGCTGGTGGGACAGGCCCTTTAGGATTCAAAATTAACCTACAATTTCACATAACCAGCCTTTATAGTTTGTTTCAAAACTGTGAATCCTGTTTCAAGCGTTATCTATCAGTAGGTAGACAAAAGTGCTGGAGAAACTCAGTGGGTGCAGCAGCATCTACGGAGCGAAGGAAATAGGCAACGATTCGGGCCAAAACCCTTCTTCAGGCTGATGGAGGGTGGGGGGGAGGGGGGGGGGGGGTCTGGGAGAAGAAAGGAAAAAGAAGGTGGAGGAGCCCGAGGGCTAAGGGAGAGCTAGGAAGGGGGGGAGATCTATCAGTAGCATCAACTCGGTTGTTCTCCCTCCACATATGCAGCCTGATGTGCTGAGTATTTCCATGATTCCCGTTCATTTTAATTCCCATCAACTGTTGTGTTCTGCATCTCTCAGTTGCAGGCATATCAATGTGATAAACAAGCTTTCACCACCCTCTCTTAGATGGCAGCAACAATGAAATTATCTTGGTTTTCATCCTATATTAGACATTGGCTTTGTTCACTCCATCTCACTACCTTCTCAACAACTTAAAAACATGACAACATCCTGTAATATTAATTCTGATATTCTCTGTAATGATGCTGCCTGGTCTATTGAGTATTGTTGGCATTTTCTGTGTGTATATGTACATATTTATGTATATAGATCAGGCTGTATCATTAGAGAGAGAAAAAAAGTTAAGATGTGTGTGTATGCGTGCGTGTGTACGTGGTCTTCTCAGATCTGAAATTAATCTATCATTAAGGGATGAAGATAAAAATTAGTAAATGATTATAGAATTTTAAACTTTAATTCCTTCTTGTAATTAATGTATTGGTCTTGTACTGTCATGTGTATCATGATACAGTGACAAATTTACAACATACCTGGAAATTACCTGAACAACCCTCAACAGTGAAGGACGTTATACCCTTTTTAATGTGCTTTGAAAACACTTGTTCCGATTAACATGTTTCAAATTATTTTTTGAAATGATCAAGCTGAAATGATTGAGCTGAAAATCAGTGCCTTCTAACTCTGGCAAGCATGTGTATGGCTCATCCAGCATGAAAATACTGTCACGGTAGATGTTTCAGAACTTCTTGGAACAATTAGGTACCTGGTGAAATGTGAGGCCACATCTTCAGCATTTATGTTTTCTGGTTCTGTCACAACAGGACTATAAATCACACTTTAATATGGTCCTTTGGGGATGAATTACCAACCCCAAATGGCTACTGTGAAATTTATCTGCATTAACAAAGTAAAGGGAGCAATTTGATGATATGCAATTAATTTCAATAACACTCAAAGCAACAGAACCAGATTTCCAATTTTATCAAAGCTAACCGTGGAGCATTACAAATCATCCAGCAATCTGTTGGCCGAATCCACACACCTCTTAATCAGAAATATATATTTTTTTCAAACTGATATTGGCCAGTCATTAAGGTGGTTTTATTTGTCCTACCAATTTTATTGCTCTGTGTATCGGAATATAAAAAAACTGTTCCACAATCTCTTATTACGGCTATCAAACCATGGAATTTTGAAACCTAACTGCATGATTAAATTCATATGTCATATCTATTTTTAAATCATAAGAGGAGGACAGTGGAGACATTGTAACTTATTGCATAAATATTGACATTTTACAAATTTCTATTTCCTGACTTTTCCAAAGAATGTTTCATGTTGCTCTTTCAGGTGCATGCAGAGTTCACTTTTTTAAGGACTTTGGATTGCTTGCATTGCTTCCAATAATGAACAATGTCATTTGGAAATATAATAGACTGCACTCACTGGAATCTTGAACGAAAACAAACTTCAGGTGGTCAGGCAACATCTGTTGTGGGAAATATGCAGTGTTTTGGGTTGGAACTTTTCTTCAGACCGATGGAATGGAGGCGAGATTGCTGATAAAAAGAGTTAAAGGTAATGATTGGGGCAAGAGCTGGGAAGTGATTGGTGAATCCAAGTAAGGAAGGTTAGATTGGCAGATGGGTCACTGCCAAGATCGCCACCATCTTGGAGGTCATCTTTGAGATGAAATTGAACTGGACCAGCCACATAAACATCAGGCCAACAACATAATGTCTGAAGGTGGGTATCTTGCAGTGAATGACTCGCCAGCTTACACTCCAGAGCATTTCTACCATAAACATGGCACAATGTATAGGAAGGAATTGCAGATGGTGGTTTAAACCGAAGATAGACATAAAATGCTGGAGTAACTCAGCGGGACATTCAGCATCTTTGGAGAGAAGAGAAGGAATGTGTGAAGGAGACATTGTATCTCCTTGCTAAAATGATGACATTTTAATAGTTTCCATTTCCTGACTTTTCCAAAGAAAGTTTACTCCAGAGAATTCCTTCTCTCCCATTCTTTCTCTCCAGAGATGCTGCCTGTCCCACTGAGTTACTCCAGCATTTTGTGTCTATTGCACGTCATACACTTGTTGGATTACTCTCCACTTGCCTGGAAGTGTGCAGTAACAACTCTCATGCAGCTCAACGCAATAAATGACAAAACAGCGCACTGCTTTAGACAACTTAAACGTTTCTTTTCCACAACATCGGCACACAGTTGCTGCACTGTGTACCACCTACAAAATACTTAACAGTTACTGATCTCGGCTACTCAAAGAGCACCTCTAATACATCTACAAGGGGAGAAGCTACATGGGAGCAGCACCACCTCAGGTTTCTGTCCAAGTCAAGCACTATCCTAACTTCCTTCATCACCACTGGATCTAAATCATGAAACTTGTAACCCAACAGCACGAGATGAACTAAGGTAGTTTAAAAAATTGGGCCATTATTACTTTGTCAAGAGAAGTGAGGGATGGTCAGCCAATGCTGACTTTGTCAGAGGTGCCAAGATCCTGAAAATTAATGTAAATAATCAAACATTTACTGCTACCTTTGTTTTGCAAAGGAACTAACTGCAGTTTCATCTACACAAATAATTATTTTTCCTACCACAGTTATAAGTACATGTCTAGATAGAAAGCTTTCAATATTTTATTTTGAATATATAAAATTATTTAATAATGATACTCTGTTTTGTCGTATCATTCTGATAAGACAAGTGCAATTTCCTGCTATCACTGCTAAGCAAAGTGCTTTAACCTCCCAGGCAGAATACAGATAAAATGAAGACATGAATATAGAGGAGATTGCATGATCCAACAATGTTTTTGATAACACATAAGGATCCACAGCTCAATAAGGTTTGCTTTACTTAAGGTTTTTACAATTTGCTTTATAATATATACTGAATATAATTAAAATCTCAGCACACAATCCAATTATTTATTTTGTAGTTTGGAATAGAGCAGGGAAGCAAATGGCACATGCTGAATCTGAACATAATGTTCTGCTCCCTGGTTAACTCATCACTCTCCACCCAAACCACCCCCTCCCCAGGTACCTTCGCTTGTAACCGCAGGAGATGCAACACCTGTCCCTATACCTCCTCCCTCGACTGTCCAGGGATCCCAACAGTCCTTTCTGGTTAGACAGAGGTTCACTTGCATCTCCTCCAACCTCATCTACCATATTTGTTGTTCAAGATGTAGAATCTTATACATAGGCGACTAAACATAAACTGTGCAATCATTTAGCAAAAAAACCTTTGTTCAGTCCACCTGATCTCCCAGTTGCCAAAAACTAATTCCCCTTCCCATTCCCACACTGATATTTCTGTCCTATACCTCCTCCATTGTCAGAGTGAGGCTAAACACAAATTGGAGGAACAGCATCTTATATTTTGCTTGGGCAGCTGACAATCCAGTGGTATGAATATTGATTTATCTAACTTCAAGTAACCCTCGCATTCCTTCTCTCTATCCCTCCCCCACCCAGGGTCGCACTAGCTTCTCATTCTCACCTAGCAAACAGATAACAATGCCCTGTTTCCTTTTTCAGCATTATTCTTTTGCATATCTTTCATTCATTTCTTCTATATCTCTCGACATCACTGTCTATTTCTCTTATTTCCCTTTCACCTGACTCTACCCATTCCTTATCAGCAGAGATACTGCTTGTCCCGCTGAGTTACTCCAGCATTTTGTGTCTATCTATAATTTTATGCACCTCTTTCAGCCCTCTTGACATGTACAGAGTTGGCCAGCAATAAAGTTTGAGCAGTGCAAATGTATGACTTAAGAGCAATCGAAAAAATATTAATTTGGTATATTTTATTCTAATTACTTGTCATTAGTAAGTTAATTTTATTTATATAGCACATTTAAATCAACTTGCGTGAAACCAAAGTGCTTTACATAGAAGAAATTAGGTTTCCATACATCCGTATAAAATAAAAAAGAGAAAAGACACAACGCACTCTAGAATTTAACATGAATGTCCCCCCACAGCAGAATCAGCATTTTCCACTGAGAGGGAAGGCACTAAAAAGTTCAGTCCTCTTCCTCTGTGTTTACCCGAGGTCGGGGCCTATTTCAGGCTTCCGCAGTCGCCGCAACGGTGGACCGATGATACAGGCCCTCTTGCCGGATGATGGAGTTCCGGTGTCGGGAGAACATTCAGTTCCTTTTTGATATAACGTTAATAAATACCAATTAAGCATTATTAGCTGCATAGTTGTATGGCTACATCTGTAACTACAAATGTACAGATTAGTCAAAGGTCAGTCATGACCACACTTCTTAATATTGGCCAAGTGAAATCTCTGTAATATTCTGTATAATTATGCATTTTTATAAAAGGCCAGGCTAAATGTATTCTATTTAAACCAGTTTGTAAAATATTTGAACGCAGTTGCACCTCAATGTGAATTATTATTTGGTGCTCTCTAACTTGGACTGGCAAAGTCATCAGTTATATTGGATGTTATAGAATAGGATTAAAATAAGATTTGGCATAGGCTTTATTAAATTTGTACTTCAACCACCTTGCAATAATAACCAATTTATCATTTGGTTTTCATTTGCTTGCTTGTGTATGTTTACTTAATATCTTTTGAACCAGCCTAACCACATCAACAAATATAGTTTTGCACTATTAAAATATTATACTTAATTATTCTTCCTACCAAAGTGTATGTCAAACGTTCCTGTGTTTCTGCCACTCATTTTATCACCATCCAAAAATCTATCAATTTTACTTCGGAGTCACGTGAGTGACTACGTGAAGAACCCCGTCCAGCTGCATGTGCGTCATTATGTCAGACGCATTGGTGCAGGTCGACTGGTTGGAGCAGCGGAACTCCTCCAGCGGTAAGTTTAAACTTCAGATAAGTTGTATTTCTTACCTGTTTTAGGTCTCCTGCAGGAACCTCGGTTTTCAGAGGTTTTTGCCGGATGCTTCGCGACGGCCGACGAGGGAACCAGCTAAAGGCTGTGGGGAAACCCTGGTCCGACCACGGAAGCGGGGAGCTGGCGAATGTCGGGTTTCACGATTGGAGTCACTGATAAGATGGTCAGTGACTCTAGACTTTGGGTTCCCGGGGAGGGGAAATCAAATAATATGCGGTTCCCAGACCGCAGTAATCCCCAGGATATGGGGTTAAACTGACCTCAATGGT
The DNA here is from genome assembly GCA_963514005.1 of Raja brachyura. The sequence continues at coordinate 40,859,160 of OY740784.1, read as the reverse complement.
CAGCCCGGGTGCTGGGAGGGTTACCGCGGGTAGGTATATGGATTCCCAGGGAGGGGAAATCCAACAGCAATGCGGTTCCCAAACCGCAGTCATCCCCAGGATTTGGGGACAACTGACAAAAATGGTCAGCCCGGATGTTGGGAGGGTTCCCCTCCGGGAATGTGAATCTAGATACACTCCTACAGCAGGAGTTGGGCCAGTTGGTCAATGTGAGAGCCCGCGCCAGCAGCACCTTTTCACAGGGCTGCTTCATGGGGATGCCAAGTCTATGGCAAATACTGGCCTATGGGAAAGGCCACGCCAGCAGCACCTTTGCTCAGGGCTTGCTTCATGGGCGTCAGCAGTACCTTTGCTCAGGGCTGCTTCATGGGAATGCCGAGTCTATGGCAGTACCGGCCTATGAGAAAGGCCACGCCAGCAGCACCTTAGACGGGGTTGCTTAGTGGGGATGCCAAGGCTATGGCAGTGTAGCCTGTTCATTATGAAAGATGGCAGATTAACAACTGATTTTATAGTGTATTCCATTTACAGTGATCATGGGGGATATTTGAGGAGGCATTGCTAGGATAAGGCAATATAACAGAATGATGACAAGAAAGCATTCAGAGGACTACTCAGAGTTCAAAAACACTGGTTATGTATTGTCTCGAGGATATTTTAATGCTGTATTTTGCTAAAATCAACTGTTTAAATCTCAAACTATATTTGAGAAATTGGGCTCCTCTATCCAGTTAAGATTAAGTTGTTATCAAATTGACTTGTTGGACATTGGGATTTACCTTTAGCTATTCAATTAACTGTTGACACCGGCCTGGGCAACAGATTGCAGTCAATAGACTCCTGTAACAGCCTTGTTGTTATAAAGCAGCCTTTTATTCATTAAGACTAATTGGCAATATTATAGATGTGATTTAGCTGTGCAAGTAGGAGAACTGTCATCCTGTTAAATGGTAAACTGTAAGGTGCCATGTGGGTCATTGTTAACACAACTTTGTTATTACCAGCTGAAGCTACTAAAGTCACAATGAAGAACAAACAGTATTCATTATTGCTCCAGTAGTTGTTAGGTAAATATTTCATTATTGAAAAATGATGCTAATGGCCCTAAAATGGGAAATTGCACCAGCAGCGCTTTGTAGCATGCCTGCTTAATGTCTCCCTCATGTAAGAGGAAAGTATGCCGGTCAGTATTAGTCTGACGCCGGGTCCATGGCAAAGTCGGCGTATTGCTGAAGCCGCGCCAGCAGCGCCTTGTAGCAGGGCTGCTTAATGCCTCCCTCATGTAAGAGGGGAACATGCCGGGTCAGAGTAACCTAATGCCGAGTTTGCGGGTATAGCTGTGGGGCGTGCCCAAGGGATGAAGGGCACATTCCAGACATACCATGCCTGGCAGCAAGGTTGGAATCCAAACACATATACAGTGAACACTGCTATCAGGGGGAAAATAGAGCCGGCCGCTGAATCTTCTATTCAGGTATGACCTGTTCCATAGGCGATACCTGGAGGACAAAGCACAAGCTATTGAACGAGTAAGGATTCATAGTTTCGGCAACAACACACCCCACGTCTTCATCGGCAATAAGCGGTTCACTGAAGCTGGTGGCAGCATGAAAGCTGGCCAGAGGTTCCACGCACTCTACCTGTGCTATTCTACAACTAAGGGACCACTTACAACTTGGTAAGATGTACACTTGGTTATACACTGCAAATGATTGAGACATTATCATCTACTTCGAGGGGTCTAACCATGTAAAACAGGACAATACTAGCATTCCAAGCAGGTTAGCATTGGGCAGGCTCAGTATAATGGCCAGGATTGTCTTGCAAGACTGGCTTGGAAATTGGGCCACAGTTGCCGTTCACGGCAGACACGAAATTGCGAATATCATCTCGAGTTTGGAGGTGGAGCAGATTTGCATGACTTACCAATTCTTCACATTGGTATCAACTATCTATAGACTCTACGGGCATTGTATGGGTTAAAGAGTGATTGAGGAAATATGGGTATCTGCATGCTCAACCTCATGTTGCACGGATACCACTGTATATGTATAGATGTATATACTCATACTACTGCGCAATTACTTGTTTATTCGTAAGTTCGCCCTTCGGAGATACCAACTGCATTTCGTTGTCTCTGTATTGTACACTGCACAATGACAATTAAAGATTGAATTGAATTGAATGTTGATACATTATGATGGTGGCATATGTTAGTCACGTAGGTGCAATCAATTAAAGACTCCTGTAATGGCTACATAATCTCGTTGCCACAGGAGAATCATCTAGTAAAGGTCAATGGTAACACAGAATTGGTGTTGAATCACACCATATTATGAAACTCTGGTTCAATGGAACACCAAATACAGATATGTTTGTTTTTCATGCTTATTCACAGGTTGCAAAATATGTTGCATAGCATTGGCGAAAGATACATTCTCGCTACAAGGAAGGTCTTTTATGTCTTCCTCCATTTTGCTTCATCAATTGGGGCTTCAAATAAAGTCATTAAGAGGCCGCTTTAGGTTCCTATTGTGTGATTGGCTTATGCAACTTTGATTCCCAATTTGTCGGAAATAATAATACAACCTTATATGGTTATTTTAAACGTAACTTTGGTGGTTCAGCCTGAGGCTTGGGAAATCAGCCGTTGCATGATAAAATCAAATTATGTTCTGCAGATTTAATAAATTGCCCTAAGGCTTGGATTGTTACATCTATCCTTCTATGTGTTCATAGTGCTTGGTTAGCACCAAAAAGCAGGACTTTTATTTTCCAGGAGATGAAAAGAATTTGTTTAATGCTCATGTTACATTGAAAATGGTATAGATTACTAACGTTTGGAGTTCATGTTAAATGATCTTTTGTCAATAATTGAGTTGTACGGCCATTAACTGTGCCAACATGCCTTCTCATTGAATTGGCTGTAGCAAACGAGACCCGCTCTGTCGGGTTCACCCCTGATATCAAGTTTGTAAGGATATCTTCAACACAAAGTCTCCCAGGACCAGTACGATGCCGTTTGGGATGTTGACATTTGTGAACACTATTTCACCAGGGGGCTCCAGCTACATCCTTAACTTTGGCCGGAGCTCATTAGGTAGCTATCCTTCTGGTGCTGGTTTAGCGCAGCAGGTTCAGTCGCTATATATTTGCGACGGTACAGGATGCTTACATCAGTAAATAATAATATATAATATTTTATGTTGATAAATACTTGAGTAGAGCAGAAGGGGTGTCAGGTCTCAAAATAGTTACAGGCATGCAAGGGGACCTTTGGTAACGTAAGCACACATATATATAACAATACTTCAAGGTCACCAAGAGCCTTCGAGGCTCTGAACTAGCAATGTTTCTTAGTCCCAAAAAACTTAGAAGAACGTATCCGTTCATGCTTCTTCAGATGATAAAACGGAGTTTGCGTTATGTAGGAATAGATACTGATTCCAGATCTCATTCCACCAGGGCTGCTACAACATCAGCATCAGGGTATTTACATTCCGCTGGACCACATCCTTACGGCTGCAGCATGATCCAACGGATGAATCTCCAAACATTTATAATAACCCATTGGTAGACCAGGGATATTTGTCAACTCTATTTTACATTCTAGTTATATTTTCCATCCGGGTGAGAGATGTGAATATTATTACTTCATTTAAACAGCATCAGCATGTTTTAAATCTATGTAATGGCTGTATGCGTTATGAATGTTATTCTTCATTTGTCAATGAAGCAGTTGTGGTTGTGTAAACTCATTTCTCATGGCATGAAATCAGAGCTTTGAAATCTTCACGTAGTCTCCACGTGACTCCGAAGTAAAATAGTAAGATTAATAGTGACTGAAGTATAATAGTAAGATAAAAGAAGACTAGAATTACCAGATGACATTCATGAGGGTTGGGAGCGAAGGGCACGTAGTCCTGTGAAGCCATGAGTCCCTAAAATTATGGTGCTCTGAAATGGGGGGGACTATGGATAAACACAGCTGTAATTTCTACATGGTGAAACCAAAATGTATAAAAATACCCTTTAAAGAAATCTGGCAATGTGCACTTTAACCGCATGTGATTTTATTACAAATCACAAATTGTGGAGTACAGAGGCAAATAATAAATGATGGGTCTTTGTGCCAAACAGTATGGAAGGCACTGTATACTTAAATAAGCAAAGGCTGTTTCTCCTCAGTGGAGAGTCATGAAATCTTAGTGAAGTATCTGGATTGGTCTTTTGGGACATTTTGGTTTCACCATGTAGAAATTACAGCTGTGTTTATCCATAGTCCCCCCCCTTCAGTCACTATTACCTGTGATTTCACACCGCTGCTTTGAAGGTTGATGCACATGTGGCTGGACGGGGTTCTTCACGTAGTCCCTCATCGTAACTCCTCATAAAATAAAGATCAAACTTCAAACTGGTACGTTCTCATTTAATCTTACTATTTTTGTCAATAATTGGGCATCAATAGCCCTCTGAAATAGGCAACTTCAAAGATCTAAAACCCATGAAAATAAATTCTCCCATTTCAGTCCCAAAAGACCAATCCAGATACTTCACTAAGATTTCATGACTCTCCACTGAGGAGAAACAGCCTTTGCTTATTTAAGTATACAGTGCCTTCCATACTGTTTGGCACAAAGACCCATCATTTATTATTTGCCTCTGTACTCCACAATTTGTGATTTGTAATAAAATCACATGCGGTTAAAGTGCACATTGCCAGATTTCATTAAAGGGTATTTTTATACATTTTGGTTTCACCATGTAGAAATTACAGCTGTGTTTATCCATAGTCCCCCCCATTTCAGAGCACCATAATTTTAGGGACTCATGGCTTCACAGGCATTTGTAATTGCTCAGATTTAATTGCATCCTTAATGAACTAATAAGAGAGCTCACAGCACCTAGTCTTTCCTCCAGTCTATCCATCTTTGAAAACTGTTATTGCTGTTCATCAACATGAGGACCAACGTTGTGCCAATGAAAGTCAAAGTCTGAGACCGAGAAACAAGACTGAGAACCAAGTACAAAACTGTTAAGAGACATCAGCCAAACCTTAGGTTTACCAAAATCAACTGTTTGGAACATCATTAAGGAGAAAGAGAGCACTGGTGAGCTTACTAATTGCAAAGGGACTGGCAGGCCAAGGAAGACCTCCACAGCTGATGACAGAAAAATTCTGTCTATAATAAAGTAAAAAAAAACAAACAACTGCCCCACAGATCAGAAACACTCTTCAGGAGTCAGGTGTGGATTTGTCAATGACCACTGTCCACAGAAGACTTCATGAACAGAAATACAGAGGCTACACTGCAAAATGCAAACCACTGGTTAGCCACAAAAATAGAATGGCCAGGTTACAGTTTGCCAAGAAGTACTGAAAAGAGCAGCCACAGTTCTGGAAAAGGGTCTTGTGGACTGATGAGATGAAGATTAACTTATATCAGAGAGATAGCAAGAGCAAAGTATGGAGGAGAGAAGGAACTGTTCACGCTCCAAAGCATATCACCTCATCTGTGAAACATGGTGGTGGTAGTGTTATGGCCTGGGCATGTATGACTGCAGAAGGTACTGGCTCATTTATCTTTATTGATGATACAGTGCTGATGGTAGTAGCATAATGAATTCTGAAGTGTATAGACACATCCTATCTGCTCAAGTTTAAACAAATGCCTCAAAACTCTTTGGCCGGTGGTTCATTCGACAGCAAGACAATGATCCCAAACATACAACTAAAACAACAAAGGAGTTTTCAAAGCTAATAAATGGTCAATTCTCCAGTGGCCAAGTCAATCACCTGAACTGAACACAATTAAGCATACCTTTTATATGCTGAAGAGAAAAATGAAGGGGACTAGCCCCCAAAACAAGCATAAGCTGCAATACAGGCCTGGCAGAGCATCACCAGAGAAAACACCCAGCAACTGGTGATGTCCATGAATCGCAGACTTCAAGCAGTCATTACACTCAAAGGAAATGCAACAAAATACTAAACATTACTACTTTCATTTACAGGACATTGCTGTGTCCCAAACATTATGGTACCCTGAAATGGAGGGACTATGTATAAACACTGCTGCAATTTCTACATGGTGAAACCATAACGTATAAAAATGGCCCTCATTAAAATCTGACAATATGCATTTTAACCAGATGTGATATTTTCTATTACAAATCTTAAATTGTGGAGCACAGAGGCAAATAAATAAATGATGGGTGTTTGCATAAACATTATGGAGGGCACTGTAGTGGACCCCATTTGAAGCCGTTCAGAGTGTTAAGTCTGCTCTTCATTTCCGGGATATGGTTGGCCAAGTCCAACAAGGGAGAACCGGGCTCGGGCTTGTCCCAAAAGCTCCTCAATGGCACACGGCAACATCAGTGCAGAAAAGACGGCTCATAGTGGAGGAGCTGAGAAGTCGGGAGGAGGCAAAGCGATACGCCAAGGCCGTCTCAATGGCCAAGCAAGGCCAATGGACTAACTGGGAGAGGCTGGAAAAGAGGAAACTCAGCTGGCGTGAAATCTGGCAAATGGAAGGATCTCGGCTAAGTTTTGTCATCAGAGCCACTTATGATGTTCTACCATCATCGCAGAACCTGAAGCAGCGGTTCGGAGAAGACCCTGCTTGCTCCCTTTGACAAGCACCTGGATCACTAAGGCACATTTTACAGGATGCACTATGAGCCTCAGCCAAGGGCGTTACACTTGGCGGCATAACCAAGTTCTCAGACAGCTGTCATCAATCCTTGAACAGAGGCGAACGATCACAAATGCTTCCCCACCAACATCGGCAGGAAATGTCCACTTCACAACATTTGTACCAGCAGGCCAATCTCCAGAGCACTAGATAACATCAATGGATGCAAGCATTCTGCAGCCTGCTCAGGATTGGAAAATGGAAGTGGACTTAGAAATAAGTCTTGTGTTTTCCCCAGACATTGTGGATACAACACTCCGGCCAGACATGGTCCTGTGGTCCACAACAGCCAAGTTGGCATATGTTGTGGAATTGACAGTTCCATGGAAAGATGATGTTGAAGAAGCTTATGAGAAGAAAAAAACCAAGTACTCTGAACTGGCAACAGAAGCTTCCCAGAATGACTGGAATACCAAGATGTTCCCTGTCGAAGTGGGATGCAGGGGATTTGTTGCTACACCTATGACCAGGCTATTAAAGAAAATGGGGGTAAGGGGTCGCTCCTTCCAACAAGCAATCAAATCATTATCAAATTCTGCAGAAAAAAAGCAGCAACTTGATTTGGATCAAAAGGAGAGACAACAATTGGGCTGCAAGATGAATACAGGAGGGTGGGGAATTGAGGGGGGGTGTAACTAGAACACCAGGTATCACCGTTGAGCCCTCTGGAGATGTTGTGGGCTTATCAATGAAACGTCAAAGAAGGAGGGTGCCCACCTGATGACCCCGATGACGTACCTACCCTACCTTTCACCACTCCAATCCCACTGCAAATAGCAAGAGTGCCGACTTATTACAGGGAATGAAACATCAAGTCCTATTAGCTCTACTAATAATTGATAATGAGTATCTTAAGATATTCTTTGAAACAAATCTCAATGTTTGGAATCAAATGTTAGGGATTGCATTTAAAGTCATTGACAATATTTAAACATTATTAAAATATAGTGACCAGGGGCAAATAAGGGCAGCGTACTCACAGACATAAGCACATTGAAAACATTAAATACTTCTGGGACAGCAGGATGCACAAGCATGATATGAACTGTTTCAGAGATGGATTAGGTTAGCCATACTGCTGCTTGTTATACTTTTCGGCTGAGTGGTTTGATGGTCTTTTATTGTCACCTGTGCCCAAGTGCAGTGAAATTCTGTTTTTGCATACAGTTCAGAACCATCCAACTATACATTAGGCAAAATCATACTGTATAATAGTGTAAAGTAGACCACACTGAGTCAGCACACAAGAGTCATCATGTTTTAGACATCTTGTACCCTTCAAGTCTAATCTTTTTAAATGTTATTCTTAACTTGGCTATAAATAGCTATTTCTCAAAACAGTCAAATTAAAGTCAGAGATTTTAATGCTTCTCTGCTAAAGTTCTGTTAAATCACTTGCAGCTGCTCTCCTTACCTGCTACCAGAAGCACTTCACACACTCTCCAGAGGGCAGCATTGATATTAATATAATTGCTTGAACACAGTTCCATAATGGAAGTGTACCAAGGATATTATCTGTATTGCCACATTAAAGATTACAAAATCATTACATCATTACTTGGTGCTCAATTCGTCCCATGCCTCATGTTTGCTTTCTGCGCCCACTCTAACCTTTTCCTGGCTGTCGACCCCTATTGTCCTGCCAGCCTTGCTGCTGGCTCTTCCACAAAACTATCAAAGACCCTGCCAAGATTTTTTTTCCATTGTTCCTTAATGTATCTGATAATTCAATAATATTTGAGTTAGTTGTGAAACTATTATATATATATATGAAATAACCAATTCATGTAAAACCACAATCAATATGTAGACTAATTAAAATACTGATGCTAATTGATATAAGGAAAACACATCCTTTAAGTAGAAGTAAGCAACTCTATTCAAATGGATAGGGCCTTGCAGGATGGGTCAGCTGTGACTGGCATAGCTGAAGAGCCAGATGTGAAAAGCTTCTGGGCATTTAGCTCAGTTCCTCACAGAACATTCCTGGACTCGGTCATCAAGTCCAGTGGCTACACTGAAGGTCAGATGTGTCAGAAGGAATTAATGGCAACATACGAGGCAACTGCATACACATATGGCAATGCAGAAGTATTACAAAAAAACACTTAAGCCAAGCTAACATCCTGCACAAATTGCACAGTGGTGTACAGATAAACAGACCCATTAAACTCTCCATTTATATCTGGATGCCGTCAGCTATTTCAACAGTTTTCAATTTTGTGGGCCCACCCTCTTCCCTCTGCACTTCAATCATACATCGGGAGCGTCTGATGGACCTCTATTTCTTCCTTGGACAGAAACTCAATCACGGCACCTTCAGCAATTATCCTGGCTGAATATCACCACAATGATCAACTCCTTTAAATCCACTCCCTGTTATCTATATTACTAAAAGTCTAATCTTGACCACTTGCTGTTGTTCTGCATATTGATTTTAGAAAAAACGCTGCCACTTATGGCTGTGATTTTTGGCCATCTTACTCAGAGTCCCTCTCTGTTGCGCAGGACAAGAGAATTTTTCCCATCGATGAAAAATAAAAGAGTTATTAATGTTTGAAAGTTGAGATTCTCTCTCCTGACGACCACGCCCCTTCCGGAGGGACTATAAAAAAAGGAAATGTTGAGTGCCTCGGTCAGTCTCTGCAAGATGGGGGAGCGAGAGGGTCACGTCTCTCAGTCTGAGTTGTGAATAACACTGAACACATTTCTACTAAACTGTGAGTGGTTTTACTGACCTGTCAGTGCCCTAAATGTGGTTTGAAAATATAGTTTGGAAATGCTAAAGCTGTGTGCCTTTGGTTTGGAAATGCTAAAGCTATGTTGCCTTTGGTTTGGAAATGCTAAAGCTGTGTTGCCTTTGGTTTGGAAATGCTAAAGCCGTGTTGCCTTTGGTTTGGAAATGCTAGAGCTGTGTTGCCTTTAGCTTGGAAATGCTAAAGCTGTGTTGCCTTTGGTGTGGAAATGCTAAAGCTGTGTTACCTTTGGTTTGGAAATGCTAGAGCTGTGTTGCCTTTGGTTTGGAAATGCTAGAGCTGTGTTGCCTTTGGTTTGGAAATGCTAAAGCTGTGTTGGCTTTGGTTTGGAAATGCTAAAGCTGTGTTGCCTATGGTTTGGAAGTGCTAAAACTGTGTTTCCAAATTAAAGTTGCCTTGCCAAATTAAAGTTGCCGTGCCAAATTAAAGTTGCCGTGCCAAATTAAAGTTGCCGTGCCAAATTAAAGTTGCCTTGCCAAATTAAGGTTGCCTTGCCTAATTAAAGTTGCCGTGCCTAATTAAAGTTGTCTTGCCTTCGATATAATTAAAAGTCTAATCTTGACCACTTCCTGTTTGCGCTTTATGTTGATTTTTCTCCATATCGTATCTCTGTCCGCACTACGGCCTAACATCGTAAAGCTGGCTGTCTCTTGCTTTGAACCGACTTCGGGAACTCCAACCGCGGGAGCCTGCGCACTTAACATCGTGGAGCTGGCAATCCTGTCGGGAATCGACCTTGAAGCTCCAGTCGCGGGAGCCTGCAGACTTAACATTGTAGAGCTTGCAGTCCCTTGATTGCGGACCGACTTCGGGAACTCCAAGCCGCAGGAGCTTCGACCACCCCGACACGGGAGGTTCGATCGCCCCGACGCAGGGGCTTCGATCGCCGGCTGCAGGAGCTTCGATCGCCCCAACTGCGGATGGTTCTACTACCCCGAATTAAGTGACGAATGTGGGGAATCCGCTGTGGTGTTCATGTTAACTTTCATGTAGTTGTGTGTCTTGTTTTTTTTAGTATGGCTGTATGGTAATTCGAGTTTCACTGTACCTTAATTGGTACACATGGCAATAACCAGATCTTTAAACCTTTGAATAGTCCGTAGAGTGAATGCCAGAAGGTATCAAGATCAGATTACCATCAGGTGGCGCCGGCGATTGCTGGCTCGCCAACTGTCTGTCTCGTATTTTTCTTTCTTTGGTGTTTTTAGTTTGTTGTAAAATGTATGTTTTAGTGTACTTTTAGTTTTGTTTTATGTGGGGCGTGGGGGAAACTTTTAAAAATGTTTCCTTGATGGAGATGCAACTTTTTATCGTGTCGCATCTCCATCCGCACTGCGTTCTAACATCGTGGAGCTGGCGGACTTGCTTTGGACCAATTTTATGATCTCCAACCGCTGAAACTGCCGACTTACCATCATGGAGCTTGCGAACTTTAACATCATGGAGCTTGTGGCGCCATGGTTAGGAACCGCAGGAGCTTCGACCGCCCTGACGCAGGAGCTTTGATCAACGGCTGCGGGAGCTCCAATTGCCCCAACTGCGGATGGTTCGACTGCCCCGACAGCGGGAGAAAAAGGAGGAAAGAAGATAAGACTTCCATCACAGTGAGGAATGTGGAGGAGCCGCTGTAGGGGATGTTTATGTCAAATTTTATGTAGTTGCTTTTTTGGTATGACCGTATGGAAAATTAAATTCCTCATATGTTGCAAAACATACTGTAGATTGGTTATTTCCTACTAACCAATTGTAGTGCTTGTTAGTAGTTGCTCCGCCTAATAAGCGATTCATATTACCAAGAGCTTGCTTACGTAAGTCAGTCTGAGTAGCTGTTAGTTACTGTAATGTCCTGCAGACCGATGCTGTAAGTGGACTTTAATAAACATGTGTTGTATCTTGATGTGTGTCCGACTCGACTCATTACATGGTGTCAGAAGTGGGATTCGAACCCACGCCTCCAAACGCTATCAAGGGCCCCACGCAAAACCAGCGATCAACAACTCTCTGAACTGGACCAGTTCTCAGTAATGAAGGTATCGTATGTTCCTACTGATTACCTAAGCAGCCTGGCAGAGCACACGGCTGCTGTTGAGACTTTACAATTGCTGTCCGCAGTCATCCGGCGAGGCTGGCCGGATAAACAACAGAGCACCCTGCTCGCAATCCGCCCATACTTCCTGGTTCGTGTCGAACTGGTATTACAGGACGGGATTATAGACAAGGGCCACAAGGCAGTTGTCCCACCTGTCCTCCGGGAAAAGTACTTTGACGCCGTCCACAGGGGCCACCGCAGCATGGAGGCAACTTTACAACAGGCACAAAGCATGTTTTACTGGCCTGGTATGGCTAAGTACATACGTGACAAAACTGAAGTCTGCGCCATGTGCAAAAACCTGACGCCACATCAGTTAGATACGGTGATTTTGTGTAACTATCTATACTTCCCCATATGCGTTATTAACGTTCCGGCTCCTATATTGTTTAGCCACCACGTTCCCACGTATCTATACTTTCTTTTGTTTCGACAAGGAAAGATGTAGATTGGTTATTTCCTTCTAACCAATTGTAGTGCTTGTTAGTCGTTGCTCCGCCTAATATGCGATTCATATTACCAAGAGCTTGCTTACGTAAGTCAGTCTGAGTAGCTGCAGACCAATTGTGTAAGTGGACTTTATTAAACATGTGTTGTATCTTGATGTGTGTCTGACTTGACTCATTACACATACTTAGATAATAAAATACGATTATGATTACATTGCCTTCATTCATGGAATCTCATATATAGCCTCATTATTTCATCAATGAGCAATGCGGAAGAGATTTTTTAAATAAATATGCCTGCAAGGTTCACAATGAAACACCCAGAATAAGACTAAAATCACATACATAGTTGTATCACTCACAATAAATGGAAATAGCAAATCATACAAAGCCAAATAATAGATTTCTATCATTCATTTATTTATGTGGGTTTCATTTGATTGTACAATTTACAAGGTTCTGATTTGCACAGAAGATGTACTAAGAAATGAATGCACAAAACAAGCAATGCATCAATTTTTGAGAGGTCAAGTTCATTACTAAAATTGAATTGGTGTCAAATAAACACTTACTGCCAAAGTATTTTCCAAAGTATAATACTGTATAGATGATGTGGTGCTTAGAACAGCAATTAAATGATGAATGGAATGCATTACTGCAAACACCTCATTTTGTCAAATATATGACCACTACTTCTGATATCTTCTCCCACCATTATCAATTCTACGTTAATTGTGCGTTCATTTTAATGGATTCTAATTTGGATCTTTCAGCAAATGATTTAATCAATTATTTAATTGCAGATTATATATTTCAATAATATTGGACAACAATTTCACACCCCTGTAACACTGCGGTTTGGAAAGGATAAGTAGAGATACAAATAATAAAGAACAGCAATGTCAGCAGATCCATAAGAGGTTTAATATGCTTTGATACTTAATACTTCAATACAAGCTTTGATACTTATTACAAGAATACATTATTGGATCAGGCCACATTTACACGTCTAAGGTCCAAGGTGCTAAATCAGAGTTGGGCAAGAGGTGTAAGAGGGAAAGAGAGTTTTCAGGGATGAAATGGGCCAGGAAGGATAAATAGAGAGAATACCTCTGATAGCGTGATAGGGTGAGGTCAAGTGATTTAAAGTTGCAGTTGGAAGACCAATATTTGCCTTCTAATAATCTGTTGTCATTAGAAAGGTTGTAAGAAACAGTGCATTCGTAAAGTATTCAGACCCCTTCACTTTTTCCACATTTTCCCGCCGTATTCTAAAATGGATTATTAATTTTTTTTTAATCATCAATGTACGCACAATACCTCATAATAAAAAAGCGAAAACAGGTGTTTAGAAATTTTTTGCATATTAATTAAAATGAAATAACTGAAATATAACATTTACATAAGTATTCAGACCCTTTACTTAGTACTTTGTTGAGGCATCTTTGGCAGCAATTACAGCCTCAAGTCTTGGGTATGACGCCACAAGCTTGGCACACCTTGGGCCATTTCTCCATTCTTACCTGCAGATCACCTCCAGCTCTGTCAGGATGGAAGGGAAGCATCGATGCACAGCTATTTTCAGTTCCCTCCAGAGATATTCGATCGGGTTCAAGTCCGGGCTCTGGCTGGGCCACTCAAGGGCATTCACAGACTTGTCATGAAGCCACTCCTGCATTGTCTTGGCTATGTGTTTAAGGTCGTTGTCCTGTTGGAAGGTGAACCTCCGCCCCAGTCTGAGGTCCTGAACGCTCTGGAGCAGGTTTTCATTAAGAATCTTTCTGTACTTTGCTCAGTTCATCTTTCCCTCAATCCTGACTAGTTTCCCAGTTCCTGCTGCTGAAAAACATCCCCACAGCATGATGCTGCCACCACCATGCTTCACCGTAGGTATGGTATTGGCCAGGTGATGGTTTCCTCCAGACGTGACCCTTGACATTCAGGCTAAAGAGTTCAATCTTGGTTTCATCAGATCTGAGAATCTTGTTTCTCATGGTCTGAGTCCTCTAAGTGCCTTTTGGCAGCTGTGGGGATGTTTTTCACTTTCAGGTACCTGTACTGTACTCTGAGATTCCTCTGCTGAGGGCAAAAACATTAATTGTAAACGCCCTGCCTGGATTCAATGTACTATCAAAAACATTCACAATGTTTGAGTTTAGTTCATTGTCAAGTGTACCGAGGTACAGTGAAAAGGTTTTGTTGCATGCTAACTAGAAAGAAAATACATGATGACAATCGAGTCATCCACAGTATACAGATAGATACATGATAACATTTAGTGCAAGATAAAGCCAGTAAAGTCTTATCAAAGATAGTCTGGGATCACCAATGAGGTGGTTCGTAGTTCAGGACTATTCTCTAATTGTTGGTAGGAGGAACAAGATAAGCTGGATCATATTTCCCAATTATGGCAATACCAGACTCCATCAGGATGGCAAGAATATTTGGATTCAAAGTGCAAACCCAACTTTCAGTTTATTGGAATAAGTTTCTGGAGTAAGGATTACTGCTCCTGGTCATATTGAGCAACATTTAAAGTGTACTCATTATTGACAAATGACAAAGCAACTGAGAACAAGAATATCTGGACTGTGATGTTGATTGTTTTATTATAGCCTGCCAGCACTATCTAAGGGGCTCATCCTGGTTTATAATCTTTCATAAAATGAAAGGAGTAAGGTAGAAAACGATTGATGACCAATAAACAAAATTTAGAAATGCTATATTTTGTACAGATTGTAAAATCTTACTGTTTTGAAATGTTGAAAAGAAATGACAGAAATCAAACTAATAATTTCCCTGGAAGTTTAAAAAAAAATCCGAGCCACACATATTGAAACAGGCCATTTGGTACACCAAATCCACACAGACTAGTGGGCACCCTTCCAAATTAATTTCATCTTCCAGCACTTGGTCTGTGGGCTTGTATGTCGAGGCAATTTAAGTGCTCATTTAGACTTTTCTAAATTTTGCCCGTGATTCTGCTATTTTAATAAATGTTCTTGCATTACAACAAAATTCTGGTGAGGTGGGTTTAAATTAGGATCATATATTTTGTTTTTGCACATGAATAAGAATAGAATAAAAGATGAGCTAGCAGTATTAGATAGCTCTGTCTTTAATCTGTAACAAGTCAGCGTTTAAAGCCAATGCTCACATATCAGTAATTGTTGTAATGCTTTAACATCATTTACCTCCTTTATTCAAACGTACAAAATGATTTACTAGTATTGTCCCTAAAAAATGTTTTCTATCCACCTCAGTTTTTTGGTTATATTGAAAATTTGATTTGAATTATTTAATTTATTGCCTCAATATGACAATGCACTGTTCTTGCTGTTGTTAGATCAGTGAACAGCACATGAATTTTGCAAATTTGCTCTTTTAAAGTAATCTTTACTGCAGATCGAGAATATAGACGAATTGCAAAGCACAATGCATATTCAAAAGAATATATTTTGGATGCAGCAAAATAGGAGGAGAATTCATCTTCAATTATTTGTTCCTGAAGATTAGTTAAATTGGAGTCATTCACAAACCTGAAAAGCCATAGTATATTCTATGTGGAATTATGAAAATGACTAAAAACCAGTGTGTGGAGAAAACAATATTTTGCAGGGCTGAAGGCAACTGTTTATGAGTTTCATCTATTATTAAAATTCTGGTTATATGTTAAACACCTGATGGAATTTAATTATACAAATAAGAGATGAAACGCGGTGTCTACTCCTCTTGAATATTTCAGTATTGCAGTATTACTGACAAAAAACATCGTCACTCACAGCATGGGGTCGCAAGTAACTGCAGTGCAGGAACCTTGAGCAAAAACAAAGTGCTGGAGGAACTCAGGGGTCAGGCAGCATCTCTGGCGAACATGGATAGGTGATGTTTTGGGTCGGGACCCTTCTTCACCCATGTTCCCCAGAGATGCGACCTGACCAAGTGAGTTCCTCCAGCACTTTATATTATCATACATAACATGCTTAACACAGGGTATTTGGGAAATGAGTGGAGAAGTGCTACACCAATATACGACTATGGAGTTACATAATACGGAAGCAGAGCTTTTGTGCCACTTAGTATCAACTATCAACACCCAATTATACTAATCCCATTTTATTCCCCTGACATTTCCATCAACTCAACCAATCTGCTTGGGATATGTCCCAATCTGCTTTTCTTTTGTATATAGGAGGTAACTGAAACACACATAGAAAATCCACCTGGTCAAAGGACACGACACACATGCACACTGGAGGTCAATATTGAACTTGAGCCTTCATGCAATTCTGAGCAAATTGCTGCTTTTTTATACGGACAAGAAATGATAGCAATCTCAAAAAATCAGTTTTATTTATTTACAGCATTAACTGATAACAACTTCCTTGAAAGACCATAAGGAACTTTTAATATAATTGTCATGTCTCCACTTGTGAACGTAATACATTGAAAAACATCTCAAATTTGGCAATATAAAATGCAGTTGAAATCTGTTTCTGTTCCTGTGGAGACATGCCATTTTTAATATTCCCTTTCTTTATAAAACCATCTTTTAAAGATGAAAACAAGACTAATGAATTTAAATTCATTATAGGTTCTAAAAATCACCAACTGAGCCAATATGGAAAATGTACAATTCCCTTAAATTGAAAACCAGCACATCATTATCAGTTAGACTGTTAATTAAAGTATATCTCTTTATAATTTATAGTTAATTATAAAGAAACACGTTTTTATAACATACATATTTTGTATATACAAAATACTAACACATTTTTGTTTGTTTTGTATATGTATATATTTGTACATATCTTATCTATCTATATGCTTTTAAAACTCTGTGAGTGTGTGTGTCATTTCGCCTTTGAAACCAGCCGCCAAAACGGGGACATTTTTACATATTTCAGTAGATATTTTCCTTGTGATTTTAGAAATCCATTCCTCTGTAAATTTCGTCAATTATTTCCCCGACTTTTTTAGTACAATTGTTGACAAATCTGCTCACATTACAATAACGGTGAAATGTTTACATATTCTGGTAGAAATTTACCTTATGATTTCAAAAATCCACTCCTCTGTAAATTTGCTTAATTATTTCACGAGTTATTTACTAAAATGTATCTGACCAAACTGACATTAAAAAAAATATATAACGGCTGCCCAGCTGCTGACCTCACAATGCCTTTCCTCGTGGCCACCTTGCTCGTGGCCCCCACTCCCCCCCCCCCCCGCCTCTCTGGATTAATGCAGCTGCTGTCAACGTGCATGCGCAGTTTTCCACGAGTTCGATGACCAGTCTCTCCCCCACCCACCCCCCCCCGTTCTTCAAAAGGCGCAGAAAGAACGAGAATGTTCTGCAGATCCCGACGTCACCTGCACTCACGCGCTGAAGAGCTTTCTCCTCGCTACTGGCGCAGCTTGTGAAGCCACGCCCCTCCCCAGCACGCGCACTCTAGCTGTGGGTTCCTATAGAGTCAAACCGGTTCTTTCTCTGTCCGCATTTCGCAGCCCACTCACTCGCCCAGCTCCCCTCCACCTCCCCGCCCCCCCTCCTCTTCTCACCTCCTCCCCTCTCCTCCCTCCCTCTCTCCCCTCTGCCCGTCACAGGGGACGACCTCCTCTCCGTCTCCCTGGACCGATCCTCAGCAACTTCTGGCGGTCCTCAACAAAGATCCTATAGCAAAGTGCGCTATAGGATCTTTTGTCCTCAGATCGCTCTGGGCCTCGCTCGGGCCCCCGCAAGCTGCTGCCCCACCCCTTCTCCCCCCTCTCTCCCCCCCTCTCTCCCCCAATCCCTCTCTCCCCCCTCTCTCTCCCCCTTCTCTCTCCCCGAATCTCTCTCTCCCCCTCGTCCCTCTGCCCTCCTCCTTCCTCTTCCCCTCCCCCACCCCCTCCCCTCCACCCCATCCCTTCCTCGCCCCCATAAACCCCCTTCCCCCTCCACCCCCTCCCCCACCCTCCCTCCCATCCCCCCTCTCCCCTTCCCACCCCCTCCCTTCCCCCACCTCTCCCCCTCCCCCCTCTACCACCTCCCTCTCCTCCCCTCTCTCTCTCCCCCCTCTCTCCCCCACCCACCCTCCCTCTACTCCCCACCACCCCCTCCCCTCCACCCCCCTCTCCTTCTGTCTCTTGCCCCTCTCTCTATGTCTCTGCCCCTCTTTCTCTCTCTCTCTCTCTCTCTCTCTCCCCTTCTCTCTCCACCCTGACTCTCTACCACCCCCCCCCCACCCTCTCTGGATGCACCTGCGAGTTGGGGGCTATGCATCAGTGGATAGGGTGGTTATGGGGTGAAAGGAGCAAATTATTAATATTAATATAATTTAAATGGGGGTAGTTAGCATGTGTGGGGATGGTTAGCGTGTCTGACACCGCCTGTCGCCCCCCCCCCCACCCCTCCACCCTGCAACCGCGCAAACCAACGGGTCTGCATTTGGGCTAGTAACGATTAAAAGTCTGATCTTGGATGTGTATGTGTGCGTGTGTGTGTCTAATCACATCTGCTCCGAAAAACAATGCCCTGACGTTAAATATTTTACATATTCTTGCAGAGTTTTATCTGGTGGAGTCCAAAATTGTCTTACCTGAAAAATTCATGCTTTATTTCCCAAGAAATTCATGAAAATATTCACAAATTTCAAATAACTTATAAAATCAATGAGATGGGCACATCACAATGGCTCTGCTCGCATTGTCTTCCACGCGCTGCGTGTGACGTTACCCCCCACCCCTCTCCCAACCTTCTCCCCTGTTTTTCGCTGTGTGTCACGCGCTGCGAGTAACGTCACCCTCCAACTCTTCTTCCCCCCCCCCCCCCCCCCCACCTCCACATCCCCGGGTTTTAGCTGTGTTCCATGTGCTGCAAGTGACGTCACCCCCCGACTCCCACGAGCCTCCCGGCTCATCTTTCGAAAACATTCGCAACGGTCATTCTCACTTTGCGAACCAAATGTAGCGGCAGATTTTTATATCGTTCAAAAGATTACTCCCTCTAGCCACTTCTTCGTCTTCTTCTTGCGTATGGCGTGCACAGCCTAAAGTTGTCGGACAGCTTGTTCTATTTGATCTTATTTGATTGTGCCTGCCGGGTTGATTGCATTTGTCGAAACAAGGCGGACCTCGTGAAAGTTGCAATCTCCCACCCCCTTCTTGTCACTCAAGAGACTACAGGGCTTTAGGAGAATGTCGTAATACACATGTGAGTTATCTGTGAGAGTTCAGAGCTTCTCAACAGATAAATCTTCATAACACAGTCCTTTGATTAATAGTGTGTGTGTGGCCACTACAATGAGAACGCTTCTTGCTGACTTCCACATCTTTACAGATAAGAGTGCGATTGAACTCCCCGACTCAGTCCTTTGGTCGCCGTCGGCCCGCTTGGAGTAGGCCCCGCCTGCTCAGTGTCCGACCCGTCCGCCTCCCTCACTCAACAAGTTCAAGCCCGCCCTCTCCCTCTCTCCCTCCTCCCCTCTCTCCCCCCCTTCCCTCTCCCCTCCTTCTCTCACCACCCTCTCTCTCTGTGTCTCTGTCTCTCTTTCTGTGCCTCTGTGTCCCTCTTTGTGCCCCTGTGTCCCTCTCTGTGCCACTGTGTGCCTCTCTATGCCTCTATGTCCCCCTCTGTGTCCCTCTTTGTGCCTAGGTGTCTCTGTGTTGCCCTCTGTGTCCCTCTCTGTGCCTCTGTGTCCCTCTCTGTGACTCGCTCTCCCTCTCTGTGCCTCTGTGTCCCCCTCTGTGTCCCTCTCTGTGCCTCTGTGTCTTCACATTTACTTCCCTCATCTAAATCGTTAATATATATTGTAAATATCTGGGTCCCAGCACCGAGCCTTGCGGCACCCCACTAGTCGCTGTCTGCCATTCTGAAAAGGACACGTGACACTTTTTAGTATGACTGTATGGTAAATCAAGTTTTACTGTACCTTAATTGGTACACGTGACAATAAAATACCCTTTGAACCTACTCTTTGCTTCCTGTCTGCTAACCAATTCTCTATCCAGGTCAATACCCTATCCCCAATACCATGTGCTCTAATTTTGCACACTAATCTCTCTGTGGGACCTTGTCAAAAGCTTTTTGAAAGTCCAGATACACCACATCCACTGGCTCTCCCTTATCCATTTTACTTGGTACATCCCCAAAAAATTCCAAAAGATTAGTAAAGCATGATTTCCCCATCATATATCGATGCTGACTTTGACCGATCCTCTCACTGCTTTCCGAATGCGCTGCTATAACATCCTTAACAATCGACTCAAGCATCTTCCCCACTACCGATGGAAGGCTAACGCGTCTATAATTTCCCTTTTTCTCTCTCCCTCCTTTCAAAAAACTGGGGTTACATTGGCTACCCTCCATTCCACACAAACTGATCCAGAGTCGAGAGAACATTGGAAAATGATCACAAATGCATCCATGATTTCTGGGGCCACCTCCTTGAGTAGTCTAGTATGCAAACCATCAGGTCCTGGGGATTTATCTGCCTTCAGTCCCAACAGTTTACCTAACACCATTAACAACATCCTGACTAATATGGATTCTCTTTAGTTCCTCCCTCCCACTAGATCAGGGGTTGGCAACCTACGGCCCCTGGGCCGAAGGTGGCCCGTAACCCGAAATCATCCGGCCCGCAGGCAGATTTAGTTTCCCGTTTTCCACCGGCCCGCCAAGCGCCGGCTCCGAGCGCGGCCGAGCTCTGGCTGTACTGCAACCTGCGCAAAGCCTTCTGTGAACATGTTTAAGAAAGAACTGCAGATGCTCGAAATACCAAAGGTAGACAAAAATGCTGGAGAAACTGAGCGGATGAGACATGTAAGGATTGCATAAGGCTGCCTCATCCACTGAGATTCTCCAGCATTTTTGTCTACCTTTTGTGAACATGTTGTGAGAAAAGGGGTTAACAGACATGGTTGATTTAAACTAGGAATAGAAAAATATAGTGTAGAAAGAAATAAGGTTTCAACAAAGCCAGACTGTTAGTGGGATGGAAAGTAACGACAGATAGAACAGAGAGAACTTTGAGATAAAAAGTAGCAGATAGAAACTTCAGTATAAGCCTTTGACGTCAGGAGATGTTCCGAGGCGTTCCTGGACTTTCTCGTGGGAATGTGGGCTTTATGTTATAATTAAAAAGAGGCAAAATGGTGAGAAAAGAGGGTGTGGCTATAATGTAATGAAATGTATAAAGATAGAATACATCCCGACCCTCGGTGTGCCTCTAGGGGACAGCAAAGGAGAGGCACCTATTCTGTAGAATATTATCTTAATAAAAGCTTCTTTGCTGACTTTGTCTCAAACAGCGTTTGTGATTTTTTAATATCTCACAATGTGATTTGATGCCTGCCATCCGGGGCAGGATGGGGGCGGGATCCATGTATACACATGATAGATGTGGCCCGGCATCTGCTCATAGACATGCGTCCTGGCCCCTATGCAGAACAAGGTTGCCGACCCCTGCACGAGATCCTCGGTCCCCTAGTATTTTTGGGACATTGTTTGTGTATTCCTTAGTGAAGACAACCAAAGTACTCGTTTAACAGTTCTGCCATTTCTTTGTTTCCCATTACAAATTCACCTGTCTCTGATTGTAAGGGAACTGAATATGTCTTCACTCATCTTTTGCTTTTCACATATCTAAAGCAGCTTTTAGTTTCTGCATTCCTCGCAAGCTTTCTTTCATGCTCTTTTTGCCCCCTCTTAATTAACCCCTTTTTCCTCCTCTGTTGAGTTCTAAATTTTTCCCAGTCCTCCGATTTGCTGCTTCCTCCGGCCAATTTATATTTTTTCTTAGATTTAATACTATCCTTGATTTCCCTCATTAGCCATGGTTGAGCCGCCTTCCCCGTTTTATTTTTTCGCCAGACAGGGATGAACAATTTTGGAAGTTCATGCATGCGGTCTTTAAATCTTTGCCATTGCATCTCCACCGTCAACTCTTTAATTTAGAATCATGATCTATTTATTTTATATCTTTTACATACATAAAGGCGACAATCTTGTGGTATGTAAAATAATGAAAGGCATGGATAACATCTAGAGATGATTTATAAAACCTTACTTATTCACTAGATAGATATCATAGATATCAGCAGTATTTATAGTCCTTTCTCAATTTTCCACTGAATGGTATAGTTTGATATGAATTATATGTTAATCAATTAAAAAAGAACCTGTGTCATGTTTAGGTTAAAATATTTTGTGATTGGTTTTTAAAATGATGAAAGCAAACCAGTCAACTGCCAACTGGAAAATTGTCAAATCATAATTATATAATTTTTGTGAACAACCAAGGTCAATGTAAAAACTATGCACATATGTTATGAAGTGTATGCAAAACATGACTCTTTTCACAACCCAGTCTATGACAGTGTTATTTCAGGAACTTGCAGTGTTGAGTGCTTAATTGTGCTGAAGCGAAAATTGTCAGCTGAGAAAATGGTGGGACCATTCACGATATCACAGAAACTGGGGTTTTTCCATATTATGTTGCTTTGAGGCTCTGACGGCCCAAATAGACACGTCAAAACCTCTGATTCATAACAAACAGTAAAATTGGCTGCAGTATGGAAATATATCTGAGAAGAATTTCCTACTTCTGCTGCACAGGAAATACCTCAAATTTTCATTTTTTTCTCCACAAATTATTGGATGCAAAGCTAATTTAAATTATATATAAATTACTCTGCCATCTTCAGTGTACAGTCACTATTGCTTTAAGAATGAACTTGTGTTGGGGAGCAAAGACTTCGCAGAAAATAAGAAATGATTTGCAGTATTATGGAATTTCACAAACCTTGTGGGAAAATAGCATTGTGGGATAAACACATCCCCAAGCAAAAAATAGAAAAATAAGTATTTATTCAGTGCCCTCTGTGAACCAATAACGCTTTTAGATCTTTTAGCTTACTTGATAAGGATGATAACATCTTAAAATCCCTGGACATTCCCAAGCTTTGCAAACCTTAAGATAGACACAAAATGCTGAATTGACTGAGTGGATCAGGCAGCAATTCTGGAGAAATTAATAGGTAACGTTTTAGGTTGGGACCCTTTAGATTAGTAAGTCTTTACAATATCTATATATCACCACACAGATTATGCATGCTACACATTCGTTATGTAGACCAGTCCAGATCTTCATCCCTACCCTGGGTCGGCCCTATAAGCCGGTGTATTTGTGTGTCACTCTCTCTCTCTCTCTCTTTTATATTGTTGCGGACCATGGGAATGAAAGCACGTTGTGTTCCCTCCGTTTGTACTGCAATAAAGACTATGAGTTCTACCCTCTATGTGTTAGTCTGATCACCTTACTCGGCTAGCTGGTTTCAGTTTATTTTAGTTTGTTTTTTTGTTCAGTTTGTTATTTTACTATGGCTGGCACACCTCGTATGCCTGAACCTTTGGTATTCGATGGTGACCTCGTGGAGCGTTGCCGCATCTTTGAAGCAGACCTCACCGTGTATATCCATGCAGCGCAACATGCCGCAGCTCCAGACATTCGTGCCTCCATTCTCCTTAATCTGGCTGGTACAGAAGCCACTCGATATGCTTGTAGATTCCACACCCCTCCAGTTCAGGTAGCCACTGCGGGTGTTCAAATAGTCCCGGCAGAATCTATAGATGACCCCGTCTGCCTGCTGAACAAGTTCAGACAGGCATGCTGCCTGAAGAAGGGTTTTGGCCCGAAACGTTGCCTATTTCCTTCGCTCC
Organism: Raja brachyura; assembly: GCA_963514005.1. The sequence continues at coordinate 40,835,467 of OY740784.1, read as the reverse complement.
ATAGATGCTGCTGCACCCGCTGAGTTTCTCCAGCACTTTTGTCTACCTTCAGACAGCTGTGTGAGATACGCACTAATCTCATAATGTAGCGCCACAGATTCTTTTCGTGCAGCCAAAGGCAGGGTGAGCCTGTTGAAGCCTATATCAGTTCTTTGAAGCACATCGCCAGCTGATGAAAATCTATGTGGTAGTCTTATACATGACAGACTGGTTTATGGTATTCACAATGACAAGGTGCGTGATGAACTTATACGTGATGCAGATCTCACTCTAGAAATGGCTGAAAATCGTTGATATGTTGCAGAGATGACAGACTCTCACACTAAACCTCTGGGGCTGGGTCCCCACTCTGCCTATGATGTAAATGTTGCCGGCACGTTTTATCAGGCCCAGCGACAGCCTTCAGAAGTGCCCGGTTGATCCGGTGTCAGATTCATTAGTAATTGTGTGAACTGTGAAGGTTCGCATGTAGGTATTCTTCAACAATGCCCGACTTATGGAAAACTTTGCCACTACTGTAAACGCAGAAACCAATTCATCCGCTGCTGCCGCTCGTGTGGGAACAGAATACAGACAAAGCAATCAGTGCACCTGGTACAGCAAGACAGTTTACAGCCAGAACCTTCCCACGTAACACCCACATCAACCTCTCTCAGTAACGAGGACATGCTGCCTGCTAGCGAGAGACAGAGTATAAACGCACATTCCTTGTTGGATGTCTCATAAACACCAAGATCCCATGGTCACTCTCCTTATTAACGGGACGAGTGTTATTGCTAAGCTCGACACTGGAGCTCGCTGCAATGTTCTGTCCTTATCTGAGCTCAACAGAATTCGAAAGGACGAGATCATCAATCAGACCGCCGCCACTTTACGTCCATTTGGAGGAGGTGCAGTGCTCCCAGTTGGAATATTCGAGTTACAATGCCATCTGGAGTCACGTGTCTACAATCTGAGCTTCTCTATTGTCCGAGAAAAAGTGACCTCTTTAGGCATTGACGCCTGTAATGACCTAGGTCTGGTCATCTTCGGTACGATAGTTCATCAACTGTCTGCAACTGTGGCTTTACTCAACAGATCCTGGCACAATACAGAAATCTTTTTGACGACAAACTGGGCAGGTTTCCCATAAAGTACACAATCACGACCGACACTGAGGTCCTACCAGTTGTCCATCCTGCACATCGGATTCCCCATGCTTTGAAGAATTGAGTACAAAATGAACTCGACAGAACGGTGACACATTGGATTGGGTCTCAACCATGGTAGCAGCAATGATAAAGAATAAGGAAGAAATGCGGATTTGCATCAATCCTAAAGATTAAACACTGTCATCAAAAGACCACTATCCCATGAGCAGAGTGGAAGATGTTGCAGTGCAGCTGGGCAAGGCAACTGTATTCTCAGTTCCAGATGCCAAGAGTTCATTCTGGCAGATTGCCTTGGATCACGACTCTTCCAAACTAACCACTTACAGCACACCCTTTGGACGTTTCAAATTCCTGCGTATGCCATTCAACATAAACTCGGCAAGTGAAGTATTTCAGTGCACTATGGAACAACTATTTGCAGGTTACCCATGCTCCATCATTGTTGATGACATACTTGTTGGTGGACAAACAGTCCAAGAACATGACACAAACTTAAAGAAAGTTCTGGACTGCGTTAAAGAGATCAACCTCAAGTTCAACCCCGTAAAGTGCAAATTCAGAGTGAACGAGGTGAACTGCATGGGTCATGTGTTCACCAGTGACGGCCTATTGCAATCAACGAGTTACCCAGCACCCACACCCGCAAAGATTCCGTGGCATGGTAAACTACTTGGGGAAATTCATTCCAAATTTCAGTGAACTATCGGCACCACTGCATCAGCTAACTCACAAAGACACTGTTTGGTCCTGGCATGAACAGCAGCAGAGGGCGTTCGACACTCTTAAACAACAAATTTCTTATCCTCATCTACTCTGATGTTAAGCTACCTGTCACACTGACTTGTGATGCCTCGCAGAACGGTTTAGGAGCAACTTGCCTCCAAGATAACGGTGACGGCAACAGGCCTGTTGCCTATGCTTCTCGCACCATGACAGATATGGAACAACGCTACGCTCAGATTGAAAAGGCGCTGCTAACTGTCGTTTTTGCTTGCAGGAAGTTTAATTACTTTATATTCGGTAAAACGGTCACGATTGAGATTGACCGTCAACCTTTAATAGCATTCTGAACAAACCGATAGACGCTTCTCCAGGACACCTCCAACTGTTGCTACAGCTACAGATGTATGACATTGTTCTAACTTACAAATGTGGCAAGTACATGCACATGGCTGACACCCTGTCGGTTGCCCCGCTGTAGACCTGTGAGAAATGATCCATGGCTGAAAGCGGTTTCCTTGTCCTATGTTCCTTCGTCCTGTTTGGAGGACCTGGTTGCCCAAACTGCCGCTGACGATACCCTACGATCGCTCTTCTCCACCGGGTGGCCAGACAAGCAATACAGATTACCACTCCCAATCCGGCCCATCTTTGCTGTTTGTGATGAACTAGTACTACAAGAGGACATTATCATAAAGGGCCACAAAGCTGTAATTCCCGTTTCCTTACACAGCAAACACTTTGATGCCGTCCATGCGGGATACCCAGGCGCAGAGGCAACTGTCCTGCAAGCGAAAAGCATGTTTTTCGGGCCTGGCATGGCTGGTTATATTCATGAGAAAGTAAAGTCCTGTGCCGTGTGCAACAGTTTGGCACCACACCAACAAAAGCAGCCACTTCCCTCACACCTGTTCCCGACCTCCCGTGGCCCACGTTGGCAACTGACATTTTTGAGTGGCATGGCAAACAATACCTGGTTCTAGTCAACTTGTACTCTGGATGGTTTGAAATCAATCTGCTCAGTAACCCCACCTCTGCAAAGGTAGTCCAGAAGCTGGCACGCCATTTTTCTGTTCACGGGTCTCCATATCAGTTACTGTCTGACAATGGCAGTCAATTAACCAGCCAGTACTTCAGAGACTTTGCTACAAGCTGGTGTTTTCGTCATATCACCAGCAGCCCCGAATACCCATAGTGAAATGGGCGGGCTGAACGTGCTGTCAGGAGTGCCAAACAAGTGATGGAACAATCCCAAAGAGCAGGATCAGATGTATACCTAAACCTGCTCAACCTGCGCAACATCTCCCGCGACCCGATATTGGGTTCACCCGCCCAGTGACTAATGCCAAGGCAAACCCGAGCCACACTGCCTGTAGCAAAACAGACACTAGTACCGCAAGTGATCCACCATCCAAAATCCAGTCCAGGCTACAACGAAAGCGTGACGTTCAAAAAGGATGGTATGACAAGACGAGCAGACCACTTCCCCCACGAGCCAAGGGACAGGTGGTCCGTCTACAAACTGACAAGATGATTTCTGGAACTGCTTCCAAACCACATTCATATTTGGTCAATGCCGACGGCGGCACGTACAGACGTAATAGACAGCACATCCTGCCTGTAAACAAACCAGCACCACCTCCGTATTATCCTGAACGTACAGATATACTTCCATCCCCATTCAGCGGCATCAGCCCGACCTTACCACCACTACCATGCGCTCCTGATCCGGTCGTAACGCCTATGGCCATGCCGCCTCCATCCCTGCCAAGGTCCCCTGTTTCATCGCCGGGGATGCAGTTTCAACATCCTGCACCAATTCTACCACCGATCGCATCTCTGGTGACAGGAACAAATGCAGGCTCGTACTCTACATGAACAGGTCGCATCTGCAAGCCCACCATAAAGTACCCGGCCTACGTTTGAACTTCCCTCCAGTTTACTTACACATACTATATGTACTTTATGTAATCAGTAGTACCCACATTTTGCATGCGATTATCATGTCTAATTTATTAGGAGTTAATTCTTTCAGAGGAAGGATGTAGATATCACCACACAGATTATGCATGCTACACATTCCTTATATAGACCAGTCCAGATCTTCATCCCTACCCTGGGCTAGCCCTATAAGCCCGTGTGTCTCCCTCGCTCTCTCTTTTATATTTGATGCAGACCACGGGGATAAAAGCACGTTATGTTCCCTCTGTTTGTAATGCAATAAAGACTATGAGTTCTAACCTCTATGTGTGCATCTGATCATTACAACAGACCCTTCCTTAGACTGACTGAAGTACCAAAAGCTTGGAAAAAAAGCTAAAAGAGACAAGACAGATATGGGCTGGCACAGATGATCTCAGGTGAGGAAGTTCTCTGAAAGGTAGATTGTTGGATAGAAGCATGTGTGAGCTCACGAGGGATACATAATTGCAAACTGTAAATCTAGCTAGTGGAGGTGGGTGGCCGAGAGATGAAACTGGTGCAAGATCAGCCAAGGTTTTTCTTAATTGTACAGATTATTAATCCTCTTGTCCAAGGAATTAGCCTTGTGAATCTCTTAGGAACTCCAAATTAATAATAAGGTTCAACTAGAACTTCCAACTCAACCACTCTTTCTAGAATGAGATCTAGATTTGTGCAGGTGTGAAAATATTATTATTATTTCCTCTCAAATCACTCTCTTTTTTCATCACTGCCCAGGAAAATAAGTCCTTTTAATGTAGTCTAGACCATTCAATTTTATGAACTTCAAGTAAGTCTCCCCTTAATCACCTCTACTCCCTCTCCAGTGAAATTTGATATTTCCTGTACCATGGTGGCCCGCACTGTACATGATATTCAACCATGTGTCAAATGTATGGTGTGAACTTCTGATATAACCACCCTCTCTGGCTCCCATATGCCATTTTTTCCATCTCATTGATCTGCCCTGGTATCTTTAATAATCTGCGTACATGGATTCCGAGGTTTGTCTGTTCCTCATACCTTTCTGATGTAGCCATTCATTGTGGATTCACCGATATTATGTGTAGATGTTTAGTGCATGTCCCTTTAATTGTAGGTTGTGTAGCCACTCCCCTTTCACCAAGTATATTACTGTCTCTCCATCCCTGGTACCTCCTCTAGTAAAACGTGCAGACCATGTACAACTAGGGCATCGATATATATGTGATTAATAAAGACTCGGTAAAGAAACACTGTGTACGTGTATACTTCTTTACATGGTGTCAGTCGTTTCGAATTGCGCGCCTCCTGTTTATCGGGTTTAGTTTTTTTTGCCCCAGTTACCCTTCCCTGCCTGGTTATGGCTTCCTCCTGCCGCAAGCCTGAGTCCCTTGTCTTTGACGACGACATCGCTCACTGGTGGAATGCGTTCCACCGGGATTTTCGGCATTATGTGGCTATCGTGCACCCGGGAGTTTCCTCTGCCATTAAAGCGTCGCTGCTATTGAATCTAGCCGGCTCCGAGGCTCTGGAGCGCTCTGAATCGTTTGAGTACGGGCCGAATGAGGACCCCGAGGACCTTGACTGTCTACTGGGGAAGTTCAGCGAGATGTGCGATGTGCCCACGAACTCTATTCTGGAGCGTTTTAAGTTTTTTGGACGTCGTCAGAAACCCGGTGAGTCTGTCGGCAACTTCTACGCTGACCTACGGCACCTGGCTAGGCGATGCCACCTGAATGACGCTACCCCAGAGACCCTGACCCGCGATGTCTTGGTGTATGGTCTACGAAATGAAAAGCTGCGGTCGGAGCTCCTGTGTAAGGCAGACTTGACTCTCCAGGCTGCCCTGCATGCTGCAAAGATGTCTGAGGCTGTTATCTCTGCTGCACCACCCCCTGATCATGAGGTTCGGGCAGCTACCGTCGCAACCCGCCGTCCTGCTCAGCAAACTCGCCGTGGGGCCAGCTATGGTTCAAGTTCCAAGCTGGAGAAGCGCTGCCCGAACTGTAACTTTGTGACTCATCGTTTCAACGTGTGCCCTGCGGTGGGAAAGATTTGTAACTTCTGCAACAAGCCTAACCACTTCTCGTCAGCATGCAGAGCTAGAAAAAATCCTGCCCAGCAACAGCGCAGGCACTCTAATTACCTGGTACGGGATGGTACTGCGTCTGGTTCTTATCACTCTCCTGACAACCTCCCACTGTCTGATTCGGACTCTTCTCAGAGTGGGCTCAGCGTGTTTTCAGTTAGGAAGGCACCTGCTCGGATAACAGACCCTACTGTGCAAGTTACTGTCAATGGTTCTACGTTCTCTGCCAAGGTCGATACTGGGGCCGCCACGAACGTTATGTCTACTAGCCTTTTCAAGAAGATAAGGAATAATGAGCGAGTCACTGTTGAGCGCTCTGTCCTTCGTGCTTATGGGGGAGGGTTGCTTGTCCCTGTGGGGAAGGCTACCCTGAACTGTGATGTGCTAGAGACCGTTCGGCCCCTCTCCTTCTTCCTGGTTAACGAGAAATGTGTTACACTGCTCGGCGTTCGGGCATGCCAAGACCTCGGATTGGTCAATTTTCACCGGGAGATCCGTTTAGTTCAGCAACCTTTGGACCCGTTAGCCGAGTACCCCGATCGGTTTGACAATGCGCTGGGGATGCTCCCCTGCAGTTATGAGATCTCTCTAAAACCTGACGTGGATCCAGTTATACGCCCTCCACACCGGGTCTCTTTTGCGATGAAGGATAGGGTCGAGTCCACCCTTCGGGACATGGTGGCTACAGGCATTCTGAAAGAGGTGAGCGAGCCCACTCAGTGGGTCTCCACCATGGTGGTTGCTGCCAAGAAGGACAAGAGTGAGCTACGGATCTGCATCAACCCCAAAGATTTGAACCTAGCTATCAAGCGCCCGCACTATCCCATGCGTACTGTCGAAGATGTTGCTGCACAGGTTGGCCCTGCCACTGTGTTTTCGGTGCTGGATGCTAAGAGCTCGTTCTGGCAGATACCGCTAGATGAACAATCGTCCTACCTGACGACCTTTTCCACTCCCTTTGGGAGGTTCCGATTCCTGCGCATGCCGTTCGGGATCAGCTCCGCCAGTGAAGTTTTCCAGAGGACGATGGAACAGCTGTTTGCGGGGCTCCCGTGCGCTATCATTGTAGATAACATCTTGGTGTATGGTAAAGATGTGGAACAGCACGACCACAACCTCCGACTAGTTTTGGATCGAGCTCGGGAGGTAAATCTAAAGCTCAACCCTAGTAAATGCCGGTTCCGTGTCCCGGAGGTCACTTATGTGGGACACGTCTTCACAGCGTCCGGGCTGAAGCCCGACCCACAGAAGACCGCTGCTATCTCGAAGATGCCTGCTCCTGTGGATGTGCCTAGCCTTCAGCGTTTCCTTGGCATGGCAAATTACTTGGGAAAATTCATCCCCGATCTGAGCGAGTTGAGTGCCCCTTTAAGGGACTTGGTGAAGAAAGACACTGCATGGTCCTGGTTCCCACAACACCAGGCTGCTTTCGATATGCTGCGTTCGAAGCTTGTCTGCACTCCGACGCTGCAATATTTCGATTTGAACCGTCCTATTGTCCTCACGTGCGATGCTTCAAAGTTCGGGCTGGGTGCTGCTTGTTTGCAAGTTCATGATGGGGTCCAGTTACCCGTGTCCTTCGCGTCTCGCACGATGACTCCAGCTGAGCAGCGCTATGCCCAGATCGAAAAGGAACTGCTGGCTGTTGTGTTTGCATGTTCAAAATTTAAGGACTATATCCTGGGAACTGAATTCTCTATTGAAACCGACCACCAGCCTCTGGTCACCATCCTCGGCAAGCCGATTCACGCTGCCTCCTCCAGGCTGCAGCGGATGATGCTGCAGCTGCAGCGTTTTACCTTCTCCGTAGTGTACCGTAGAGGCAAGGACATGTTTATTGCTGACACGCTGTCTCGGGCTCCTCTGGCTTCGACCACCCGTCACCCTTACGAGGCTTCAGGTATGATTGTCCTGAACGTCAACTTTGTTCCTTCAAAACAACTACAGTGCTTAGTTAAACACACTGCTGCTGACGCCTCGCTCCAACAGCTAGCTGCGGTCATTCAAAGGGGTTGGCCCGAGCGACGTTCTTCCCTGCCCGCCGCGGCAGTGCCCTACTTCCTGGTCCGTGACGAGCTGGTGCTACGAGATGGAGTTATCGTTAAGTGTCACAAGGTTGTGGTACCTGAGGCTCTTCGCCAACAGTATATCGACACCGCGCATCGGGGTCACCCTGGCGCCGAGGCCGCTCTCTCTATCGCCCAAAGCCAGTTTTATTGGCCTGATATGGCTGTGTATTTTCGGGACCGGGTGTCATCTTGCCCTACCTGCAACAGTCTCGCCCCGCAGCAGCAGCGTTTGCCCCTTCTGCAGCAGCCCGCACCAGACCTGCCATGGTCGGCACTGGCAACGGACATTTTTGAGTGGCACGGCAAGCACTTCTTGGTGCTTGTCGACTCTTACTCCAACTGGTATGAGGTCGACCAGCTGTTTTCTCTCTCCTCTTCTGCTGTTATCACGAAGCTGCGCCGCCACTTCGCGACCTTTGGATCACCAGCGAGCCTGCAGTCAGACAACGGCAGCCAATTTACCAGTGCGGAGTTCAAGGACTTTGCTGACCGCTGGAACTTTCGGCATTACACTAGTAGCCCTGAGTACCCTCAGAGCAATGGCCTGGCCGAGCGTGCTGTTCGCAGCGCAAAGGACTTGTTGAATCGCTGCCGCGCATCGAAGTCTGACATTTACCTCGCCCTCCTCAACCTGCGAAACATTTCCCGTGACAGTGTTCTGGGATCCCCGGCGCAGCGCCTCATGTCCCGGGTTACTCGACCTCCCATTCCGGTGGCCCAGCAGACTCTTACCCCAGCTGTTGTAAAACCTGCCGTGGTCCGTGAGCGTATTGCTACCAAGCGGTCCATTCAAAAGCGATCCCACGACAGGTCTTGCCGTGCCCTGCCTCCTCTGTCTCCTGGTCAGGTTGTCCGCATGCATTCCACCTCCGGTCACCCTGGCCTTGCGGTTGTTGTTGGGACGGCTGGTTCACCTCGCTCCTATCTGGTGAACCTCGATGGTACTGTTTACCGTCGGTCCAGGCGGCACCTCCGCCTGGTGAACGAGCCCTCTCCTCCTCCTCCTGCTCACCCCCATGCTCCCCCTCTGTCCGCTCTCCCGCCTGTAGCGGTCGCTAAGCCTGTGCCTGCTCGCCCTGTCCCGGTTCTTCTCCCTGTGACTGTTCCCGTGTCTCCAGCCATCTCTTCCCCATCGCCAGGTCGCTCGCCTCCAATCCCTTTGTCACCACGCAAGTCCCCACATTGTAGTCCTCCTGTCGTGGGGTCTCCCCCGGTGCCCGTTTCTTTGGGGGGAGAGGGTGTGAGCGGGGTTCGTACCCGCTCGGGGCGGATTGTAAGGGCGCCTGACCGTTATGGTTATATTTGATTGCTGCTATTTTGCTGTCTATCCTTTTCCAGTTGCTCTAGTGTATGAGACATGGTCGGCTGTCACGTTCCTTTCTTTTGCAAGAGGAAGGATGTAGATGTTTAGTGCATGTCCCTTTAATTGTAGGTTGTGTAGCCACTCCCCTTTCACCAAGTATATTACTGTCTCTCCATCCCTGGTACCTCCTCTAGTAAAACGTGCAGACCATGTACAACTAGGGCATCGATATATATGTGATTAATAAAGACTCGGTAAAGAAACACTGTGTACGTGTATACTTCTTTACATTATGTACAGACCATTTTACAAAAAAAAATTGGAAATCGCTTCTACATTTACATAATCTTTTCTACTTTTTTCTACTTCTGCTATTTTTAGCAAACCTGTTCAATTTAGACCTAATTAACCATAATCAAAACCTTTTGAGTATCATTCATTACAAATTGCACTGAAATTTACCTGTATTTACACTGAGGAAAATAATTTGTATATTATGCATTATTTTAAAAACCTGATTCAAGACAAATTAAAATCTCATTCCTTCAAATCTAAAATTTTAATCACAGTAAGTCTGTGCATTCACATAAAATGAATAAACCAGGAAAAAAAATTGAATAAACTGCAATATTATATTCAACATAACTATGCTCTATTTCCCTGGTTTGTCCTATCCACAACAAACAAAACAACTCAACCTGACAAGGCGACAAAGGTGATTGATGATGTTGAGGTGGTGGATGATGTATACATGGATTTTAGTAAGGTATTTGATAAGGCCCCCTGTGGTAGGCTGATCCATAAGATTAAGATGAATGTGATTAACAAAGATAATAGTATGGATTCAGAACTGGCTTACTGGTAGAAGGTAGAAGGTGGAAGGTGCGAAGGTGGAAGGTCAATATTCAGGCTGGAGATTTGGAATCTCCAAATTCTGCACAGATCTGTGGACTGTGAAGGTGGCTGTCAATGTATTCAGCGGGATATAAATCAGCTACAGAAATGGGCAGAGAAATTGACCTCAAAGTCATATCTGGCAAAAGGGAAGATGATTGTGGTGGTTAGAGGTCATACTACCCTGTCCATGTTCTCATCTTTCTACTACCATTTCTTGAGGATAAGCAAGAATTGATACTTCAACCACATCAACTATTTTTTCATCTCAGAACTGGTTGGATTCTAATGGTCATAAAATATTATAAGTATTATGTGGAAGTAATGCAGCAAAAGATCCTTGAGCATAGCTAATTTATACATTAATTCATCCTGACAAATTTCTATTTTCTAAAAATATGTTGGCAAGGATTCAAATAGAAGCATGCTGTAACACCCAAGGGGCTAAGCATTCCAACTGTACTCACAATGAAATTTAGCAAAAATGCTCCAAACACACTGCAAAAAAATGTTATGTAATTGTCACTTGCTAAACGGATGTCATATGCAATACCGTCACTGTATTTATACAAGTCTATTCCTTAGCCAATGTCGGAATTGATCACTAACTAGCCTACATTACATGAATATAATGTCACTTTTCAATCCATGTCCAAATGTTGTTAGGTCTAGCAGATGTAAGAATGAGCTGCTGGTTAACACAAATTAATTTGATACTGTGCATTTATGACCAAACATCCATGTTCTCCAGGAATGCTGCCTGACCTGCTGAGTTATCCCAGACATTGTCGATTTATTTTTTGTAAACGAGTACTGGTCGTTCCTTGTTTCTACAATCTCAATTATTGTAATCATTATATGAAAATGAGATATTAACAAATAAAAAACCATTGCCCTTTCTTCGTGGCAACATTTCAAACTATTACTTATGGAGGTATTTTGTGTCCTCCCAATGCAAGGTTGTTCTGGTCATCCCTACTGCCCCTTTCCACTTTGAGTAGTTAGAGGGCAATGGCTCATTGGATTCACAGAAGATATTGCATTTCTATTAGAAGGCCTTGAGCACAGACTTGAATTATTTTCTCTGCCAGCCAGAACATATCTCAGCATGACAGTGCTCAGAAAAGATATTCTGTTCCAGAAACTTGGTGTTGGGCATGCAAACGAGATGGCCTGCCAATATATAGTCAACTGAGTGATCCTGGAGATTTATTTTTGGGCATGATTGTCTGGTAGACAACACTGATGTTGTACTTATCAAATCAGTAAATTGAGAACTTTGTAGTTCATGGTATGTTTTGGAACAATAGGAATAAATATGATCAGCAGGTTCATTGTGGAGTCTCCAAATCTTTCAGGATCCTTACTTTACAAATAAATAATTAACATTTTATTATTTAATGACCATCCTTCAAGAAAATTTCTCTAATGCTGTGTCTTTTGTTAAACGACAACTTTTAACAAAATTTTCAAAATGCAGCCTGGAACAGCTGTTAGTCAACTTTTGCACTATAATGTTACCTCCAAAGCCAAATGTTTGCTTGATAAACAAGTTCCAAGCAATTTCTCTGGGCATGGGCATCCAATGTGAAAACAAAAACATTAAAATAATTGTATTAATGAAATTTTACTTTAATTACAACTTAGATCAATAGGTTTCATAAGTGATAAAATACATCTACTATGATGGCACAGTTGGGCAGTACAGTGGCCCAGCTGGTAGAACTGAAAAGAACAGGAGATAGATGATTGGCATAGATTCGGTGGGCCAACAGGCCCGTTTCCATGCTATATCTCTAAACAAAACTAAAACCACTCGTCTATTGTTTTCAGATTATTGACATGTTCAGTTGCATCTCCATTTTATCGAGTGCTGGCGTCCTGATTAAAAAATGTAGTAATTACCATTTTACTAGTGAAGAAAAGCTTGTAGAAAATATTATACACTTTTCAGTTATTATTGATGCAATGATAACTGGATTATTGTGAAACTGGATGCCTCAAAGTCAAAGTCAATGTTATTCGTCACATGCACATCACATGCAGTGAAATGAATTTGCCAGCAGCAATACACTTAAAAAGAACACACAATACACAATAAATATTTAACACAAAAATCCACCACAGCATTCTTCACTAAGGCAACAAAGTTCATCCAGTCCTCCTCCTTTGTTCACCCGTGGTCGGGACCATAGACTCCCTCCCCCCCCCCCCGTAGTACCTGTTATAGACGGCCCGATGTACAGGCGGTGGAACACACTCCGCGGCTTGAGGTCCCGAATCGGCACTTTACTACCGGAGTCCGCGGCTTCGGGATGTTATAGGCCGCTGGCCAGCGGTCGGAGCTCTTCTTGTGCACTGCAGTTCCTAGTACAGGGGCATGTCGAAAGGAACGGCAGATGCCAAAATGTCCCCTATTCCTTTTAGTATTGGTATTGGTATTCCTCATGGCATTGGGGTAGGATATTGACATGGACAGGGAACTGGTTGGCAGACAGGATACAAAGAGTAGGAATTAACGGGTCTTTTTCGGAATGGCAGGCAGTGACTAGTTGGGTGCCGGATGGGTCTGTGCTGGGACCCCAGCTATTTACAATATATATTAACGACTTAGACTAAGGAATTAAGTGCAACATCTCCATGTTTGCGGATGACACAAAACTGGGTGGCAGTGTGAGCTGCGAAGAGGATGCTATGAGGCTGCAGGGTGACTTGGATAAGTTGGGTGAGTGGGCAGATGCAAGCCAAATACAGTATAATGTGGATAAATGCGAGGTTATCCACTTTGGTGGTAAAAAGAAGGCAGATTATTATCTGCATTGCCAAATTAGGAAAAGGGGAGGTGCAACGAGACCTAGGTGTTCTCGTACATCTGGCACTGAAAGTAAGCATGCAGGTACAGCAGGCAGTGAAAAAACCAAATGGCACATTGGCCTTCATTGCAAGAAGATTTGAGTTTAGGAGGTCCTCCTGCAGTTGTACAGGGCCTTGGTTAGACCACACCTGGAGCATTGTGTGCAGTTTTGGTCTCCTAGTTTGAGGAAGGACATTCTTGCTATTGAGGGAGTGCCGTATAGGTTCACCAGGTTAATTCCTGGAATGGCGGGACTGACATATGATGAAAGAATATATTCACTGGAATTTAGGATGAGAGGGGATCTTATAGACACATACAAAATTATTAAAGGATTGGACAGGCTAGATGCAGGAAAATTGTTCCCCGTGTTGTGGGAGTCCGGAATCAGAGGTCACAGTTTAAGAATGTGTAGGCCATTTAGGACTGAGATGAGGGAAAACGTTTTATCCAGAGAGTTGTGAATCTGTGGAATTCTCTGCCACAGAAGGCAGTGGAGGCCAATTCACTGGATGCATTCAAGAGAGAGTTGGATATAGCTCTTAGGGCTAATGGAATCAAGGGAGATGTAGATAAAGCAGGAATGGGGTACTGATTCTGGATGATCCGCCATGATCATATTGAATGGCAGTGCTGGCTCGAAGGGCTAAATGGCCTAATGTTTGTGTATCTCCAGAAATGCTCACCGATCAGCTGAGTTACTCCAGCTTTTTGTGTCTATCTAGAGACATCATGTTCAGTTCATGGTGTTTCTTGCAGAAACAGGCAAATCTTGGGTCTGGGATTAGATGCCAAACAATTTGGAAGGGGGAATGATCTGGCCCATTGCAGTAGAGGCCTGATATTGCAGAGCAAGGGACTTCTGCAGTCTTTTAATTTAATTTGGGCCTTAGCATTATTTGTAGATAGATCCCTCAATTCACCATTAATATCATTAAATACTACTTATTGTCACATTGTTTAGAAAATGGCAGTTATGGTAACTGAATTTTCAGCCAGATGTCGACAGATAGAAGAACTATTGTGGGAGACTCTGCATTGGTAATGCTTTGAAGCCATGCAAGAAATTAAGCATTGGCAAAACTGAACGGAAGCACACTGATGCAATTATAAATAAAGCATGTCAACGCCTTTATTTCCTGAGAAGATTATGGAGATTCAGTCTGTGTGAGAGGATTCTCTTCAACTCAGGTGTACTGTAGAGAGCACATTGACTGGTTGCATCATGGCCCGATTCGGCAACTTGAACACCCGGGAGTGGAAAAGACTGCAAAAAGTTGTGAACACTGCCCAGTCCATCATCGGCTCTGACCTCCCCATCGTCGAAGGGATTTATCGGAGTCGCTGCCTCAAAAAGGCAGCCGGCATCGTCAGAGACCCACATCATCCTGGCCACACACTCATTTCACCCTGCCATTGGGAAGCTGGTACAGGAGCCTGAAAACTCTGACATCCAGGTTCAGGAACAGCTTCTTTTCGACAGCCGTCAGGCTATTAAACACTACAACCTCAAATAAGCTCTGAACTACAATAGACTATTATTATTATTGCACTACTATTGTTTGTTTTATTGATTATGTGTGTGTGTATGTATACATATTTTTCGTGTATATATATATATATGTGTGTGTGTGTGTGTGTGTGTATACTTGTGGGTTTGTGTATATATACACACTGAACTTGTTTTTCTCTCCCGTTTATATTCTTTACAGTGAACTATGTTTACATATTCTGTTGTGCTGCAGCAAGTAAGAATTTAATTGTTCTATCTGGGACACATGACAATAAAACACTCTTGACTCTTGAGATAAACAGGAGCATTTCTATGTAGGATTATTGTCTATTGGAAGTTTAAACCAAGTTAATAACTTGTTTAAAATCATTCCTGATGTGTTTTGTCAATCATGCATATTATGCTGATGATCTAAACTGTTGAAACCATTTAACAGGAAATTCAACTGGACACAATATTATACAATTCGTGTACATGGTCTGAGATGCACTCTGACAACTGTGACTGCCGGTTCGTGATGGAACAACTGTGGAGAAATGTTTCAATCATTGTTCAGAAAATAATATATAGCCGTCGTTTCATTTATACAATCAGGTAGTCGTCACTGCCGAAAGTACCCTTTCACTTTCCAAACTTGGTGATACATTTTAGAAAAAGATCTTACATTGAATCAGAGAGAGGTGATGAAGAATAATGTATGTGCAAGAGATGTTTGCATTTTGGTTTTTACAATTAAAGATCAGTTTTAGAGGGCATTTGAAATTGCTTTATTCGTTGATTTTTCTGTGAGAAGAAAAGCATTAATTTCCCTGAAAGTAGTGAGGAAATATTCTACTCTGAAGTTTCAATTACATATATACCTTGTATTGAAGGAAGGAAAACATCAGGAGTATCTGAAGGAGCATAATTCCCAAATGACATAGCAATTTTTATTTTAACCTGGACTAAGGCACATTATTGATGCCAATGTATTAAACCTCCATTAACCACATTTAGTTCTGTTAATATCATGTCTTAATCATTTCCCAAAGTCTGTCCAGACATGTGCAAACCTGACAAAGTTAGCCCCTTTTGTGTACTTCATTTAGTGACTTGAATCATTACCTATTCATGTCCTGCAGAGATGCCACCTGACCCGCTAATTTACTCCAGCACTAAGATAAGAGAGCGAGTACCTTCAGCAGCTACACATGCCCAGGCCATAACGCCCCCACCACCGTGTTTCACAGATGAGGTGGTATGCTTTAGATCTTGGGCAGTTCTTTCTCTCCTTCGTACTTTGCTCTTGCCATCACTCTGATATGTTAATCTTCGTCTTCTCGGTTCACAAGACCTTTTTTCAGAAATGTGGTTGCTCTTTTAAGTACTTCTTGGCAAACTGTAACCCGGCCATTCTATTTTTGCAGCTAACCAGTGGTTTGCATCTTGCAGTGTAGCCTCTGTATTTCTGTTCATGCAGTCTTCTGCGGACAGTGGTCATTGACAAATCCACACCTGAAGAGTGTTTCTGATCTGTCGGACAGGTGTTTGGAGGTTTTCCTTTATTATAGAGAGAATTCTTCGGTCATCAGCTGTGGAAGTCTTCCTTGGCCTTCTATGGAGGAGAGAAGGAACTGCCCAAGATTCAAAGCATACCACCTCATCTGTAAAACACGGTGCGGGGGGTATTAGGGCCTGGGCATGTATGGCTGCTGAAGGTATTTGCTCACTTATCTTCATTGATGATACAGCTACTGATGGTGGTAGCATAATGAATTCTGGAGTGTATAGACACATCCTATATGTTCAAGTTCAAACAATTGCCGTAAAACTTCATTCTACAGCAAGACAATGATCCCAAACATACTGCTAAAGCGACAAAGGAGTTTTTTAAAGCTAAAAAATTGTCAATTTTTGAGTGCCCAAGTCAATCACCCGACCCAAACCCAATTGAGCATGCGTTTTATATGCTGGAGAAAACTGAAGGGGACCAGCCCCCAAAACAAGCATGCTAAATATGGCTGTAACACAGGCCTGGCAGGGCATCACCAGAGAAGACACCCAGCATGTGGTGATATCCATGAATCGCAGACTCCAAGCAGTCATTGCATGCAAAGGATATGCAACAAAATACTAAACATGTTTAAGAAAGAACTGCAGGTGCTGGTGAAATCAAAGGTAGATACAAAATGCTGGAGAAACTCAGCAGGTGAGGCAGCATCTCTGGAGAGAAGGAATAGGCGGCGTTTCAGGTCGAGACCCCTCTTCAGATGTGTCTCGACCTGAAAAGTCGTCTATTCCTTCTCTCCACAGATGCTGTCTCACCCGCTGAGTTTGTCCAGCATTTTGTAGAAAACATGACTACTTTTATTTACATGACATTGCTGTGTCCCAAACATAATGGTGCCTGTAGATTGGTTTATGTATGCAACCAGTCATATATAGGTTAGCATCACTAACCCCGCCTTTCTGTATCATTTATATTAACACCCACTTCCCATGCTACGCAGTTCGATAGTAGACAGGATACAGTGACTACTAACATGCTGTTAAGTCTGAATGTGGATTAAAGATGCTCTTAAACTACGTGCTATGTAATTGTCATATTTACATGGTGTCAGAAGTGGGATACGAAGCCATGCCTCCAATTGGATATGCACCAGTGCTAACAATCAGGTAGTTACGCCCGAGGAATCTGCTGACGACCTTAATGTCTTGTTACGTAAATTTAGTGAGATTTGTGACCTGCCCTCTAATCACATTTCGGAAAGGTCAAGATTCTTTACCTGGAGACAATTGCCAGAGACAGGACCCTGGGATCTCCAATTCTGATTGCTCAGCAGAAGCTGATACCTCAAGTGAATGCTGATAAGTGTGAGGTGCTACATCTTGGCAGGACAAATCAAAATACGACGTACATGGTAAATGGTAGGGAATTGAGGAATGCTGTGGAACAGAGGGATCTAGGAATAACTGCATAGTTCCCTGAAGGTGGAATCGCAAGTAGCTAGGGTGGTAAAGAAAGCTTTTGGTGTGCTGGCCTTTATAAATCAGGGCATTGAATATAGGAGTAGGGAAGTAATGTTAAAATTGTACAAGGCATTGGTAAGACCAATTCTGGAGTATGGTGTACAATTTTGGTCGCCTAATTATAGGAAGGATGTCAACAAAATAGAAAGAGTACAGAGGAGATTTACTAGAATGTTGCCTGGGTTCCATCAACTAAGTTACAGAGAAAGGTTGAACAAGTTAGGTCTTTATTCTTTGGAGCGCAGAAGGTTAAGGGGGGACTTGATTGAGGTCTTTAAAATGATGAAAGGGATAGACAGAGTTGACGTGGATAAGCTTTTCCCATTGAGGGTAGGAAAGATTCAAACAAGAGGGCATGACATGAGAATTAAGGGACAGAAGTTTAGGGGTAACATGAGGGGGAATTTCTTTACTCAGAGAGTGGTGGCCGTGTGGAATGATCTTCCTGCAGAAGTGGTGGAGGCAGGATCGATTTTAACATTTAAAAGTAAAGTGGATAGGTATATGGACGGGAAGGGAATGGAGGGGTATGGTCTGAGTGCAGGTAGATGGGACTACCGAGAAGGCCTGTTTCCATGCTGTAATTGTTATATGGTTATATGGTTATAAGTGCTGAAGCTTGTTTTCATCTAAAAGCGTATTCAGGAGAAACACGATATCCAGAAACGATCACATGACAAGTCATGCAAACCCCTCCTGCCTCTACTGCCGGGCCAACTTGTTCGCTTACAAACTACGAGGGGACATTCCCGTCTGGCTACAGCTGACGAACCTCGGTCTTACCTTGTGGACTATGAGGGACCAGACTACCGCAGAGGTCGTCAACATCTGCTTGCTGTGCGAGAACCCCGTTCGCCGCCAGCTGGACCCTATGCTCCACCGCTTCAGTTCTAGCCATTCGCTGCCGAACCTACGGATCCCCGCCTGCCCCTTACTCCTCGCATGTCCCATACTCCTCCACGAGCAGCGGCCGTGACTAACCACGGGATTACCCCTCCTGCACACTCCCCCTTTCGGCCACCACAAACCTCTCCCACGGTTTTCTCGCTTCCAGGTTCACCCCCTCCCTGTAATCTTTCCGGTGAAGGAGGAGAGAGTTTGGTCATACGCGTTTGGGCGCATCAGTAGGCCGCCTGATAGATATGGCAAATTTGTTTGGCTTTAATGGCATGAATGCACTATACTTACTCTTTAAGGGGGAAGGATGTAGATTGGTTTATGCATGCAACCAATCATATATAGATTAGCATCACTAACCTCGCCTTACTGTATCATTTATATTAACACCCACTTCCCATGCTACGCAGTTTGGTAGCAGACAGAATACAATGACTACTAACATGCTGTTAAGTCTGAATGTGGATTAAACTACGTGTTGTGTAATTGTCATTTTTACAGTGCCCTTAAATGGGGGTACTATGTATAAACACTGCTGTAATTTCTACATGGTGAAACCAAAATGTGTAAAAATTGCCTTTATTAAAATCTGACAATGTGCACTTTAATTGCATCTGATTTTTTCTGTTACAAATCTCAAATTGTGGAGTACAGAAGCAAATAAATAAATGACGGGTCTTTGTCCCAAACATTATGGAGGGCACTGTATTAATAATAATATTCATACTCTTTATTGTCATTGAAAATACATACAACAAAATTTCATGCGCACTGCCCGAGCGGAGCTCCAATTTAACAGATAAATAATAACGATAATGGAAACAACAAAAATGTGATCAAGTAAGAATGTGTAATATTCCACAGTATAATGATGTTGTAGCACAAAATATTGGCTTTGGGGGCTGTGTGTTCACTGCAGAGTTCAGAGTGGTAGAAGCTGTTCATTAATCTTGTGGTGTGTGATTTGATGGACCTGTAACGCTCTCCTGAGGGCAGAAGGGCAAACAAGTGATGTGCGGGATGAGATTAGTTCTTTAGTATGCGTGATGCCTTCCACAGGCAACAAGAGCTTAGATCTCTTCCAGGACAGGCAGGTGTGCATTGGTGATCTTCTGGGCTGTATTGATGACTCTCTGCAGAGCCTTCTTGTCAGCCGCAGAACTGTTGCCATACCATGCCAGGACACCATGTGTCAGGACACTCTCGAAGGAGCAACGGTAGAATGACACTAGCAGCTATTGTGGGAAGTTGACTTTCCTGAGTGATCCCCGTTGTTCTAGGAGGAGCAGTACAGTATGGAGGGGAGTGGCAATGGTGTTGTCTGTTAATCGGTTTGCTCTGTACGCATATTGGTGTTGATCCAGGGTTGATGGGAGAGCGGCCTTGATGTGCTTAAGGACCAATCTCTCCAGGCACTTCATAATTATTGCTGTTAGTGCAACCGGCCTGTAGTTGTTGACGCAGGTTATGGCTGTCTGCTTTGGAACTTGCACTATTCCCGATGCATTTAGGCATGTGGGGACCATGCATTGTGCCAGGGATTGATTGAATATTTTTGTCAATACGTCAGTTAACTCAACAGCACAGTCTCAGAGAACCCGTCCTGGGCGTCCATCCGGACTGGCTGCCTTCCGTTTGTTAACATCAGCAGACTGTATGATGAGTGTCTGTTTGTTGGGTGTTGGAGCTGGAGCTGGAGTAGTGACCGTCTCTCTCCTCTCATGGCGGCCAAAGAAGTGGTTGAGCTATTCTGCCAGAGAGGCGCTGTTGCTGATGAATGAATTGGTATTGTTTTTGTAGTTCATGATGTGCCTTATACCTTGCCACATGCGGGAGTCTGTGTTGTTGAAGTAACTCTCGATCCTTCACTTATAGGCTGCTTTGGCATTCCTGATGCCCCTCTTCAGGTCGGACCTGCCCGTACTATACAACTTTGTATAGTGTCAGAATCATTGAAGGTCTTTGACCTGAAAGACAAATTTAAGGGCCTGTCCCACTTGGCGACTTTTTAGGCGAATGCAGGAGACTCTGCGCTCGCCTCATGAATGTCACATGGTCGCCACATGTTCACTGGTGGTCTCTGGTGAGTCTCCTTCATGGTTGCAAGGAGTTCCCGCATTCTGGGAACTAGTCGCGGCCTCAGTATGGTCGCCGCAAATTTTTCAACATGTTGAAAATGTTTCTGCAACCAAAAATTGGTCGCCATGGAGAAAATAGATACTTTTGTAGTCGTAGGTGCAGTGGTAATGGGGTTGCCATGTCGTTGTAGGTAGTTGAGGTAGCCGTAGTTAGTTTTAGTTAATCTCCTTTGCTGACCGGGCATTTTCATTGGCTCAATGGGGAAAAAAAAAAAGTTTTTAGAACCAAGGAAAACCGACCGGTAATGTTAAATGCCCACTAAACTTCACAGCTGTGTATCTCTGGCTATTTGAAAGCTGTCTGGCTTATTAAAAGTGTCTCCACTCTTTCTCCTGCCCCTTCTCCCCTCCCCGCTCGCTCTTTTAAAAGACTTACCGTACACTGTGCTAGCCGTCTTTAACCTTTCTGTTCATCCCGGCTTGTGTCTGGCTTTGCACCATGTGAATTTCAGACAGCACTCCTCCGCTTTCCCTGGACCCCGTGTTTGTGTGTGTGTGTGTGTTTCCCTGGACGTGTTTGAGTATGTGTGTGTTCCGCTCTGACGGTCGCCGTTCCAGTTCGCGGTTTTTCCTCCTGCACCGGGTGCCGCGAGCTTGAAGGTCGCAGGCAGTCCGCTGAAAAGTCGCCTAAGTGGGACAGGCACTTTACTTTCTTTCTCCACACATGGTGCCTAATCCACTGAATATGTAATGGTTTCTGCATTTAATAAATGCATTTATCCACTTGCAATATAAAAATACTTGCATCCTCTTTCCACACGTATTAACTATCCTTCACAAAATGTCACATGCACGGCATTTATTGCATGAAGTAATTTTGGAATACTCACTGGTTTTTGAGAATTTCATGCTAAACAAATAGATATTTAATAAGCACGCATCACACATTTTATTCCAAATTCCTGCAATGTTTAGGTGTATCCCTTACCCACAAGAATGAGATAGCCATAGCTAAATTGAGTGCACTCTCATCTGTGTGACAAAGGGTACTCGTATGATTTGAGCAAGTTGTATTTGTATGATTTGAGCAACCAGGGGTGCAGGAGGAGGCCATTTGGCCCATCGAGCCAGCACCGCCATTCATTGTAATCATGACTGATCATCCACAATAAATTTTACCACGTACAAATGTGGAGCTGTAACAGCACTCAATCCATGTTTGCAATAAACTCTACGTTACAGCACATTGTTATATAAAAGTCATAGAAAAAAGTATAATACAAGTGGAGGTTGTTCAGCCCATCATGTCTATGAAAATCACAAAACAGTTCTACTACCAAATGCCACCTTTCAGCACTGCAGCTCTGCAGGACCCTGTTCTTGCATTAAAATGTAAATGAAGTGAGGGTTTAGCCTCTGTCATCCTTTCACACAGCAAATTCTAGAATCCAAAAAACCTTTCCATTTCCTCCTCTTATTCTTCTCCCCAATTACTAACATTTGTTCCTGTTTTTTTTACGCCTCTATTGAAGGAAAAAAATCATTCCTTTTCCTCTACCACGGCTCTTCAAATGTTATAAATATCAATTATGCATCCCCTCTGCCATCCCTATTTCTAATAAAACATAATTTGCTCATCCAATTTTTCATTCCAGCTACCATTTTTGTCTTACCTTCATCGTCATAAATCTCCTCTGCACCCTCTTCCATGGAATATTTTTTTCTTGAATATTGTGACCAGAAATGCAAAACAAACTCAAGTCTGGCGTAAGCAACAAAATATAAATTCCAGATTAACTTCCTTCATCTTGTACGCTATGCCCTCAGTTTAGAAAAATGGAAACATAGAAAATAGGTGCAGGAGGAGGTCATTTGGCCCTTCGAGCTAGCACCGCCATTCATTGTAATCATGGCTGATCATCAACAATCAGTAACCCGTGCTTGCCATCTCCCCATATCCCTTGATGCTGCTAGCCCCTAGAAATATCTAATTCTCTTTAGAATTAATTCAATTAATTGGCCTCTACTGCCTTCTGTGGCAGAGAATTCCACAGACTCTCTCTTGAAAGTATCCAGAGAACCGTCCTGAGGCAGAGAATTCCAGACTCACAACTCTCTGTGAGAAATAGTGTTTCTTCGTCTCCGTTCTAAATGGATTATTCGTTATTCTTAAACTGTTGCCCCTGGCTCTGAACTCTCCCAACATCGGGAACATGTTTCCTGCCTCTAGCGTGTCCAAGCTCTTAACAATCTTATATGTTTGAATGAGATCCCCTCTCATCCTAAACTCCAGAGTGTACAAGCCCAGCCGCACCATTTCTCAGCATATGACCGTCCCGCCATCCAGGGACTTAACCTTGTAAACCTACGCTGCATTCCCTCAATAGCAAGAATGTCCTTCCTCAAATTAGGGGACCAAAACTGCACACAAGGCAGTCCAGTCAACCTTTGCCAGCTACTTTGTTAATTTTGCCCAAATTGGAGATGCCAGGACACTAATATTGAGTAAAGGCTTCTGGGCTGCTCGGCCATTTGGTCAATTTAAATGTGCCTTCTGCAGAAATGGGACAAGCTTCAGAATGGTGCCAGTTTGTCTAGAGCCTAGATAAGAGCTGCAGGAAGAACATCTGCAGAGTCCAACATTTAGGTGGAATTGCATGAAACAGATTGGATGAATGCAAACCAGGCAAACACATTGTAAATATTGTTGCAAAGCTTTACTTTGCTAGATCTTGATTGGATTAAGTGTTCGGCCTTGTCTGAGTTTCCTGACTATCAAGGCTCATGTTGCATAATTCATCTCTATTAAGTTGCATCTAGAAATTTTGTCAGATACATTGTATTAGTCACTGTATTATTGGGTTGGGGAAATGTCTATCATGTAATGTGTTAATCAATATCTGTTATTGGACTGTATAGAGACCACCCCCATGTGGTTCGGGCCCTCAAGGTTCAGGGGCGAGGTCCTGTGACGATCTTCTGGGAGAATGCTTGGGACTGCGTGACCTTCTGGAGTGTCTCTGAGTGAATGAGGCTAAGACGGCTTGGCCAGGAAGATACGAGGATCGAACCCGCGGTGGTTAGGTATAGTAGTGGGAACTGTTATTGTGTTTTTCCAAAATAAAGTTTAGATGCACAAGTGCGTGAATCAGTGATTTTTGATTGAAACTAGACTGGGGGGAAGCGTAGAACAAGCTATTTACATTGGGGGCTCATCCGGGATCTCAATGGTCCCCCAAACACGTTTGCGATCAAGGGTGTTGAGCTGTTTCGATCGCGAGTGTTTCGCACTGATCGACGCCACCGTGCGGTTTTCGCATTGATTTATGGCACTTCGCTAGTCGGAGCAGATCGATCATTCACAGGCTTGGGAAAGGGTCACAACGAGATCATATAAGATAGTCTAGCAAGCACGGGGGGTGGGGGGGGGGGGGTGGATAGCACTCCTTTGGGTTAAAACAGGGCGAGGAGTGGCCCAAAAACTTGGTCATAGTTGGCAGACTGCAGCTGCTTAACGACAGCCAAATGCGCTTCGAGGGCAAGGGGTGGTCCATTATCCCAGATTTGGTATCCAAATGGTGGGGTACTGAAACACAAGTCTGGTTTATTTAAGCGGTGGCGCATTAAATCAAGTGGGAAAGTGAACGAATCCTTCCTAAAGTACAGAGATTCCGGTAGCAGAACGAGCAGCTTTTCTGAGGATGAGACAACAGGAGGATAAGAATTGGCTGATCCTGACATCGATAGTATTATATGGTTGGAGCAAATTCCCGACGATGTGGGTATAGAGCGGATTCCCCGTAGGCAATTCCCTAGTAGGAAGCTGCCTACTCCACCTTTAGAATTAGATCCCGCAGTACATGTAAATGATCCCCAGGCCACAGACATCCACACTTCAATGCAATCTGGTTCGAAGGCAGCTAAATCCTTTCAGAGATCCGTACTAAGAATCCAGAAACAGGAAGTAACTTCGAAGGAAGATAAGGAGGAGGATCTTAAAGCGTGGATAGACATGCCATTCCGAGAGCCGACTTTCCCTTGGTTTGGTTGGAGAGGGTATAGAGCTGCTAGACGTGATCAATGTTACAACTGTGGGGAATCAGGACATTGGAGCCGATCTTGCCCAGTGAGGGAATACCGAGAAGGAAGGGGGCGAAGAAGAGGGCCACGGGGTTTAAGAAATCAGTGGATTACTAGAGGTTGCAGGGACACTTGGGACCCCGAAGGTAAAGGAAGAGGACACTGGCCAGAAGATCAGGGGGCAGGAACATTCTGGCAGCCAAATCCATTCCGGTAGCCCTGATCCACCAGCTAATACAAAATATGAAATCTGAGGAAATCCTCACATGGCCCAAAAATAATAATAAATTATAAGAACCAGAAAGAACACCACCCCATCCGAGTCCCCGCAGGAGAGGCACAAAGAATCTAATTGGGATCGAGAAACCTCACTAAAAGGAAGGACTACGAAAAGGTGACAACGAGAATGGGAACTAAGGAGAACTGAAATGACTGAAACTAGGGAGAGAAGAAACAAACTTATTGTGCAAGAGGTACGGAGGAGGGGAAAGGAGCTATTGTACTAACTTGTTACTAAGTTTATGCTTGCAGGACAGTATAATCAACAACATACTATCTGGGGAGTGAGGTAAAGAATATGCAGACCCTTGAGAACGGGCAGAAGACAGCTCAGGTAAAGTAGCTCCTGAGAAACAGGAATCAACAACATGGTGGGAATGATACTGTCCTGTCCCTTTAAGACAAATTTGGGAAGGCCAACAGATAGAGAAAGCTGCTCCTCAGTATCCCTACTCCTTTAAAACAAACATTAAGGAAGAAGAAGAAACCTACCCTAGTGCCCAACTTTAATATCATCTAGCTTTTGACACCAGTGAAGGAAAGGAAAATAACACCATCCAATCTTTCCTAAAAACAACAGACAACCTATGACAACTATTGGGGTGAGCTCTACTTTGAAGAACTGAATTTGAAAATAGACATTCCTCTGTGGTTTGGGGCAAAACGCATACTTTGCTTCTAAATTATAATTATTAGTAATAAATTGATAAAATTTTGAATTCGGTCTCTAAATTATATGGTAATGAATTGGAGGAACTTTAAAGTTTGAGATTTGGAACTGACTTGTGAGATTTGGCTTGAGAATATTAAAAGATTGATTATTAATTGGGTACTGTTATTTTCTTAACCACAGACAGGTAGCCAAAGATGGGAAGGATTATTCAGAGAACATCAGGAAGGATGGAACTTGGGAAGATCTGGTAATATGGAAATTATTCAGGGAACATTGGAATTGGAAATAGTAAAAAGAGGAACTGTGAACAGCAAAACTTTCCTTTAAGAGACCAGACTAGAAAATTATTCAGTGGTAAAAGGAAATTAGTTATGAGAAAGAACCCCTATGGACTGAGAGCCGAGCCAACATACTAAGGAAGAAGTACTGGAGGAGAAATCTATTGAATTAGGAGGAGGAAATAGGAAATGCATGTTGAGATATCAGAGTTGATGTATTTGACTGGTGGATCTAAATTGTTTAACCCTTGATAGTAAAGCGGATTCTATTATCAAGGTGGAAAGAAATTGTCCCTGGATTCGGCATTCTTAATTGGCTTTATGATGAAATTGACCACATATGGAAATTGATTAATTAAATTTGAACAGCTGGGAATTTCACAGGAATTGGAATGGAATTGTGTTATCGACCACAAAGCTGTGGAATGAGAAGAGTGAGATGGACCTTGAAACTTAAAATATTAATTTGAAGGCTGAGACTGAATTTGGTTAAATTGAAACATTCTTCACGGTTTGCTTTAAATAAGAGTCATGCCTATAGGGAAATCTGGACTGAACCCAGCTGAAATTTATATGAGAAACCATCATCAGATATCTTCTATAGTACTAAAAGTCAGATCTTGACCACTTCCTGTTGTTCAGTATATTGATTTTAGAAAAAATGCTGCCACGTACGGCTGTGATTTTTGTCCATTTTACTCGGAGTCCCCCTCCACTGCGCAGGACAAGAGGTTTTTTCCCATCAATGAAAAATAAAAGAGTTATTAGTATTTAAAAATTGTTGAGATTTTCTCTCCTGAAGGCCATGCCCCTTCCGCAGGGACTATAAAACCCGGAAGTGTTGGGTGCTTCAGTCAGTCCCTGCAAGATTGGGGAGCGAGAGGGTCACGTCTCTCAGTCTGAGCTGTGTATAACACTGAACACAGGTCTACTAAACTGTGAGTGGTTTTACTGACCTGTCAGTGCCCTTAATGTTGTTTGAAAATTTAGTTTGGAAATGCTAAAGCTGTGTTGCCTTTGGTTTGGAAATGCTAAAGCTGTGTTGCCTTTGGTTTGGAAATGCCAAAGCTGTGTTGCCTTTGGTTTGGAAATGCCAAAGCTGTGTTGCCTTTGGTTTGGAAATGCTAAAGCTGTGTTGCCTAATTAAAGTTGCCTTGCCTAATTAAAGCTGCCTTGCTTAATTAAAGTTGCCTTGCCTTCGATATAAACTCTAATCTTGACCCCTTTCTGTTTGTGCTTTATATTGATTTTAGAAAAAAATGCTACCACGTACGGCTGTGATTTTTGGCCATCTTACTCAGAGTCCCCCTCCGCTCATCAGGTGCCGAAGATTTTTCCCATCGATGAAAAATAAAAGTTATTAATATTTTAAAAATGTTGAGATTCTCTCTACTGTCAATCACGACCTGAAGCCCATGCCCCTTCTGGTGGGAGGGACTATGAAACCCAGAAGAGTGGGCGTGGTTCAGTCATGGAGGAGTGAGAGGTCGCGACTCGCTGTCTTTAGTGGCCTTGCACCCTGCTTGAAATGGTATGAAACTGCACTTGAATTTGGTGGCCTTGCACCCTGCTTAAAGTGGTATCAAACTGCCCTGAATTTGGTGGCCTTGCAGCCTGTTTGAAATGGAATTTCAAGGAATAGCCATGAGTCAACTGCCAGCCCACCAGCAGTGAGTGAGTGAGTTACCAGCACAACAGGCTTGAGTGACTGAGCCGCCAGCCCAAGAATCCATTCTGCCCACAATGTCCATACTAGCCCTCTGGAAACCAGTCCCTTCAGCTGACAACACCCATACTAGCACTCCAGAAAGACCCCCCCCCCCCCACTGGCCACCAATATTGGTGTTGTTACATGCCAATTTTAACTTCTGCTGCAAATTGCACCCTATATCCAGGCTACTGTTTGGGGGCCTATAGATAACTCCCATTAGTGCTTTCTTACCTTTACAATTCCTCAATTCTATCCACAGTGACTCTACATCATCAGTCCTATGTCACCCCTCGCATGGAACAGAATTTCATCCCTCACCAACAGAGCTACGCAATCTCCTCTACCCACCTGCCAGTCCTTTCTGAGGGACGTATCCTGAATATTCAGTTCCCAGTCCTGATCCTCCTGCAGCCATGTCTCTGTAATCCCCACAATGTGATATCTACCAATCTCTAACTGAGCCGCAAGCCCATCCACTTTACTTCTTATACTTCGTACATTCATATTTAATACTTTTAATCCATTACTCACCTCACCTTTCACATCAATTCCTATTTCACTTGGCCCTACTCTCCTATCTTTTCGGGAGCTTTCTGTCCCGTTATTTCAGGTGTCCTTCTTAAACTTTCCTATACTCCCTTTAACTCCAGCCTTGTATTTCCAATTTTGTCTCCCAAGTTCATTGTCACATATACAGGAGTTCAGTAAAAAGCTCTGTCTGAAAAGCATAGCATATATTATGGTTCTTAGTCACCCCACTCATGAACTCAAGAATCTGTGGATGCACATTCCAAGCATTTTTAATCCCACATGTCAATAAATATACATTCAGTGTAGATTCCCTTACATTATTGAGAAATCATTCAGACACCATCTTTGATCAACCTTCAATACACCTGATCCTATCTCCCAAACACCCAGAAAACCTTTTTATCCTGCCTCAGATGAGCATCTCCGAGGTACCCAATCACATTGTAGTCCAAATGGGACCCCAAATTCAACCATTCAACTCCCAAGATCATAAAACCAATCTTTAGCTAATTCCCTAAACCCTACCTTGCTGGCTCCCATTTTTATCATGACAAACCTCCTCACCCATATACACCGGCCCTGATGACTGTCGCCTCACCTCAAATTTCAGTTTGATCTCCTCCATCATCTTCAAAACCTCGACCTACCCTCTTTTCTACATCATTGTTCACTCCACAATCAGGCAGAAAACTTATTTATTTCACTATATCCACAAGAGCAAAGTCAGCAAAGGCATAGGCTATTTTATTATGCGCAAAGCCATGAGCATCTGGCACAACAGCAATTTTCTGTCAAGGTATTCTTGAAAGAGTGATACAGGGCCCTGCAGAATCTCACTTAAATATACTTTTTTTAGTACATAGGAATTTCTAGTCCGCTTTTTTACAATGTCACAAACATATGTTATGCAAAAAAAACATTCAAGTGCATTATGTAATTTTAAAACATTGCTGTTGACACAAACATTGTATTGTGAGGTCAACCACAATTACTTAAGAATAGAAATTATACAGAGATGCTGAACTAAGCAACATATATTGTTGGCTAGATTTGTTAAGTCTTGTCACAGATCTGGATACATAATGAATGGAAGCAATTGCTTCTAAAAATAGCAAGCAAAATCATTTGCGGAAATCAATGTTGAGCCAAAAGTAGCATAAACTCCATGCAAGTCAAATAAAATT
This sequence comes from Raja brachyura, assembly GCA_963514005.1. Next base: position 40,806,210 of record OY740784.1, on the reverse strand, counting down.
AATTATGTGCCTTTAGGTGTTATGGAAATTTTTGTAATGAATGAAACATGAGATGTTGAAAACAAAGATATTGATTACCCACATTTATATGTATTTCAGCTATCCAGCATTATTTTTGTTTGAAGTAAATCCAATTGAATTTGGCAAAGTAATGGCCTGAATTTAGTAACGCTATTGGCTTTTGTTATCATCTCTCTGTAAGACTGAGAGCAACTCTGGAATTTCTGCATCTGTAATATAAATTTTAGATGCAAAATGCATTGCTGTGACATGGTTGTAGTGTACATATAGTACTCCCAAAACAAATTAATATCTATCTAATAATACTTTGCAAAAAAGAGGATCAGATAAAATTCTTCATACTTAAATTCTCTCGAAGGGATTATATTATGCAAATACATCATTAAATGAAATATAGTCCATAGGACTCTAAAAATAAGAATCCATGATATCAATGATATCCCAAGGACCACCACAGCAGCGCATTCGTAAACATCAGTAACGTGAAGGAAGGATCTTCCATTCGTGTCACCAAGTGACTGTTACGCTCACAGTCAGCTCACCAGTCATTAAACAATATTCAGACGCTTTATCAATGATCTTAATCCATAATAAGTAGGCTGATGGCTGTTTATTACAGTTTCTGCTCCTTTCACACCACTTTGGTAATTGAGCCATCCAAACTGATAGGCTGTATTTGCTGAACAACATTCGGAGTCAAACTAAAACGCGATCTGTTATACTTCCCAACGCACACCAAATCAGGTTGTGACCACACTCAGAGAGAATACAAAATCACCAGGTTTTTCACAAATATCATTATCACCCAGTTTGTCACCATCATTTCCATAGGTGGACAACTACTGAAATGCTTTCATCTCCTCAGCAATTACACTATGCACATAAATTGTGGTCAATAGCACAAGAACTGTGATAATGACTAATATGACAATGCTCAAGCAACTCAATATTATCTCGAACAACACAAGAAACTGCAGATGTTGTAACCAGGAGCAAGAAATGGATTGCTGAAGGAACTCAGCGGGTCAAGCAGCTACTGTGGAAGCAAAGGAATCGCCAGCAATTCAAATCGAGACCCTGATCAAGGATTTTTACCACAGGGAAAGACATGAAGACTAGTGAACTTGAGTAAGTTAGTGGCAATGTTTTGCAGACAGTCTATTACAGTCAAGGAAGTGCGGAATGTCCCAAGATGTATGAAGGTAGATAAATCTTATGGGCCTGCGAGAAGCTAGGGAAGAAGGAACCCTGGCTGAGATATATGAATCATTGTTCGACACAAGTGAGGTGATGGAAGAGTGGAGGAAGGTTAATGCTGTGAAGAGGTGCAAAAATATTTTAATAGTAGACCAATAAGCCTAACAACTGTGGTTTATTTTAGACTCTGCGAGATAAGATATCAATGCATTGGGAAAGATGAATTGGTTAGGTTAGCCAGTATGGTTTTGTGCACGAGAGATCCTGTTTTACAAATTCTACTGAGTTTTTAGAAGTAATCATGAAGGTCGATGAGGGCAAGGCCAAAGAGGCAGTCAACATGGACTTCGCCAAGGCCTTTGATTAAGGTTCTACAAGGAAGGGTGCTTTAGGAAGTTATATCGCTTGAGATCCAGAGAGAGTTAGCAGGATCTTGATCAGCTGGGCAAGTGGGCTAAGGAATAACTACTGGAGTTTAAACCAGAAAAGTTTAGTTTAGACATACAGTACGGAAACAGGTCATTCGGCCCACCGAGTCCGCACTGACCAGCGATTCATAGAAACATAGATACATAGGTGCAGGAGTAGGCCATTCGGCCCTTCAAGCCTGCACCGCCATTCAATGTGATCATGGCTGATCATCCAACTCAGTATCCCGTACCTGCCTTCTCTCCATACCCCCTGATCCCTTTAGCCACAAGTGCCACATCTAACGCCCTCTTAAATATAGCCAATGAACTGGCCTCAACTACCTTCTGTGCCAGAGATTCCTGCAAACTAACGCTATCTTACACACTAGGGATAATTTACAATTATACTAAGCCAACTAACCTACAAACGTATACGTTTTTGGAGTGGGAGGAAATCGGAAATCTCAGAGGAAACCCACACAGGTCACGGTGAGAACGTACAAACTCCGTACAGACAAGCACCCATGGTCAGGATGGAACCCAGGTCTCTGGCGCTGTATGGGAGCATCTCGACTGCTGCACCACCATGCTGTACTGTGTGAAGTGTTGCATTCTGGTAAATCTCATTGTGAACGGTAGGGATGGAGGGGAGTTGTAAATACATTCTTCCCCTTAAGGGCCATTGCAGATAGATTTGGTGAAGACAACGTTTGGCATGCTTGCCTTCATCATTCAGGGGCTTGACTGGACAGTGCCCTCCATAATATTAGGGACAAAGACGCATCATTTATTTATTTGCCTCTGTATTCCACAATTTGAGATTTGTAATAGAATAAAATCACATGTAGTTAAAGTGCACATTGTCAGATTTTATTAAAGGCCATTTTTATACATTTTGGTTTCACCATGTATAAATTACAGCTGTGTTTATACATAGTCCCCCCCCTTTTAGGGCACCATAATGTTTGGGACACATGGCTTCACAGGTGTTTGTAATATTTCACGTATGTTTAAATGCCTCTTTAATGCAGGTATAAGAGAGCTCAGCACCTAATTTTTCCTACAGTCTTTCCATTACCTTTGGAAACGTTTATTGCTATTTATCAACATGAGGACCAAAGTTGTGCCAATGAAAGTTAAGTCAGGCTTACCAAAATCAACTTTTAGGAACATCATTAAGTAAAAAGAGAGCACTGATGACCTTACTAATCGCAAAGGGACTGACAGGCCAAGGAAGACCTCCACAGCTGATGACAGAAGAACTCTATAATAAAGAAAAAACCTTAAACACCTGTCCGACAGATCAGAAACACTCTTCAGGTGTGGATTTGTCAATGACCATTGTCTGCAGAAGAGTAAAGCCCCTGTCCCACTTATGTGTCCATGGCACGCTAATTACGCAACCTCGTGGTCGCGTTGAGGCGCGACGGTCCCGCGAAGGTCGCGTGCGATTTCATGCGCCCGCACAGCCATCTCGAGCGTGTGACGTCATTTGAAGATGGACGCAAAATGTAGCAGTTGCTCAGCGGGACCGGCAGCATCTCTGGAGAGAAGGAATGGTTGACGTTTCGTGTCGAGACTCTTCTTCAGTCTGAAAGAAGGTCGTGACCCGAAACGTCACCCATTGCTTCTCTCCAGAGATGCTGCCGGTCCCGCTGAGTTACTCCAGCATTTTGTGTCTATCTTCAATTTTCTTGACCCCACTCTGGGAGTAGAAGTGGGGGCGGATCCAGACCGCAACGGCGGTGAGCCCCAGGTGGAGCTCGGCGATCGTTTGCCTGCTTCTGCTGCTGTTGGAGGTGAGACGTTGCGTCGCGCCAGGGTCTTGGGCCTGGTCCACTTTGGCTGTCAGTTGTGCGACAGGCCGTTGGCGCACAAAGATTTTATTCGCTACAAAAATTTTGGAGTCCCGCGCGGCCATATGATGCCCGTGTGCCTCAACGTGACGACGAGGTTGCGTAATTTGCGTGCCAAGGACACGCAAGTGGGACAGGCCCTTTAATGAACAGGAAACTGAGGATATACTGCAAGATTCAAACCACTAGTTTGCCGCATAAATAGGATGGCCGGGTTACAGTTTGCCTAGAAGCACTTAAGAGCAACCACAGTTCTGCAAAAAGGGTCTTGTGGACAGATGAGACGAAGATTAACTTATATCAGAGTGAGGCAAGAGCAAAATATGGAGGAGAGAAGGAACTGCGCAAGATCCAAAGCATACCACCTCTTCTGTAAAACACGGTGGTGCGGGTGTTATTGCCTGGGCATGTATGGCTGCTGAAGGTACTGGCCCACTTTTAATCATTGATGTTACAACTGCTGATGGTATTTCATAATGAATTCTTAAGTGTATCGACACATACTATCTGCTCAAGTTCAAACAAATGCCTCAAAACTCATTGGTGGCGGTTAATTCAACAGCAAGACAATGACCCCAAACATGCTGCTAAAGCAATAAAGGTGTTTTTCAAAGCTAAAAAATGGTAAATTCTTGAGTGGCCAAGTCAATCACCCGATCTGAACCCAATTCAGCAAGCCTTTTATATGATGAAGAGAAAACTGAAGGGGACTAGCCCCCAAAACAAAAATAAGCTAAAGATGGCTGCAATACAGGCCTGGCAGAGCATCACCAGGGAAGACACCCAGCAACTAGTGAAATCCATGAAATACAGACTTTAAGCAGTCATTACATGCAAAGGATATGAAACAAACTACTAAACATGACTACTTTCATTTATGACATTGCTGTATGCGAAACATTGTGGTGCCCTAAAATGGGGGGACTATGTATAAACACTGCTATAATTTCTACATGGTGAAACCAAAATGTATAAAAATAGCCTGTGGCGGCACCTGATTGCATCCTAAGGTCACGATGAACCATCGGCTCTGGAGGGCGGCGTCTTGGTGGGGGAGGCGCGAGTCACGGGGTCGGTACCTGAGTTGGTATTTAAGGCCGGGCAACGCCCTTGACAGGTGAGGAGTAGGGAGCTGTATTACAGAAGTATAAACGCGTCTATTGCACACAACTCGTTTTTGGCTGGACTCCTGCGAGTCCCCACTGCGTTGGTGATCCCGACGACCAGGAGGGTAATCCTGGAAGGGAAATTTAAAAAAAATGTATTCTGCCGCTGCTGCCTATGAGGCTGACGAGGCTGAACTCAACGTGGTCTCCCTGAAGCTACCGACATGTTGGACCTCGCAGTCGGAGGTATGGTTTCGACAGGTCGAATCCCAATTTCACATCCGCAGCATGAAAGCTGACGAGACTCGCCATCACTATGTGGCAAGCGCCCTTGACGAGAAGACGGCCAGTTGGGTCATTCCTTACCTGGATAACCTGCCGGTCGTGGGGAGGTACGCAGGCTTCAGGGAGCTGTTGCTCCGGATCTACGGGCCGAGCCGAATGCAGCGAGCCTGTCATGTCCTTAACATGGGCGGACTCAGCGACCAGATACCCTCGACCCTCATGAGCGAGATGCTCACGCTCATGGGAACCACCTGCCCTGCCCACTCTTTGAATTTACCTATCTGCAGCAGTTGCCACGAGACCTCCGGCAGCAGCTCGGGGGGGGAAGCTTCGAAGATCTGATCCAGCTAGCGGCCCCCGCTGATGAGCTGTGGATCTCTGACCAGCAGTAGGTGAGTGTGCTGGAATACTTGGAACTTCTGGAATCCCCAGGAATCGCTGGACCAGATTGATTCAATGCCCTGGCAGTCCAGCAACCCAGGACCACGACCTGGCAGGCCCAGCGACCCAGCACCACGCCCACAAGAGCCACAGACAAGAAAAGTGGCACAGGAGTGGAGGATGGCTGAGCAGGACCCAACGAGAAGAATGTGGTGTTTTTACCACCAGCGCTGGGGTTCAACAGCCCGCCAATACCGGCAACCATGTTTGTTTCTGGGAAACAGCAGCGTCGGCCGCCGATAGTAACTGCAGTGGCCGGCAGGATCCATCGACCGTATCTCTGGGACCGGCGCTCGGGGCTCAGATTCCACTGCGCCACTGCGCCAACCACGCCGGTCAGCAACCCTGTAGCGACAATGAACATAGTCCACGCCCAGGTAATGGCTGAGTTTCCGGACATTCTCACCCCCCAAGTTCAGCTCGGCTAGCCTGAGGCACGGTGTCATGCACCATATTCTGACATCGGGTCCACCGCTCCACGCTCGCGCCCATAGGCTCGCTCCTGACAGGCTGCTCATAGCAAAGGCGGAGTTTCAGAGTATGGAGGCCATGGGTATCGTTCGACGCTCCAACAGCCCATGAGTCTCCCTGCTGCACATGGTGCCGAAGGTGTTTGGCGGCTGGAGGCCGTGCGTAGTCTACCGCCGCCTTAATGAGGCCATGACCGCTGACCGTTACCTTATTCCCCACATACAGGACTTCTCAGCACATCTAGCCGGGGCTGGGTTCTTCTCCAAGATTGACCTAGTCTGGGGATATCACCAGATCCCCGTGCGACCGGAGGATGTCCCCAAGACATCAACTATCAACCCTTTCAGGTTGTTCGATTTCCTGCGGATGCCCTTCAGCCTCAAGAACGCCGCGCAGGCCTTTCAGCGCCTGATTGACACCATGGTGCGTGGGCTCGACTTACTGTTTGTCTACTTGGACGACATCCTCCTGGCAAGTCGCTCGCGTGAGGAACACTGCGCCCACCTGCATCTACTCTTCCAGTGTCTCAGTGATCATGGCCTCGTAATTAACCCTGGCAAGTGCCAATTCGGCCTTCAGGCCATTAACCTCCTGGGGCATTGTGTGAAATGACACAGAGCAGTGCCTCTGCCGGATAGGGTAGAGGCAATCTGCCAGTTCCTGCGGCCTGCTACGGTACGTGGCCTCCAGGAGTTCGGAGGGATGGTCACATTTTACCACCGGTTCGTTCCGGCGGCTGCCGATCTTTTGCGGCCGCTCTTTCAGTTGCTGACGGTCAAGCAACGGCAGATACAGTGGGACGCTGTCGCCATGGCAGCGTTGGAAGGGGCAAAGGAGGCCTTGGCTTGGGCGACTATGCTCGTGCTTGAGGATGTGCCGTTGGGTCCCTTGGGTTCTATCCTCTGACATATCCATGGGTCAGCCCAGGCCTATTGTTCCGGCAGTCCGATGCCGTCGCGTCTTTGACGTGATCCATGGGCTGACCCACCCACCCATCCACGCCACGGTCGCTATGGTGGTCGTAAGGTGTATGTGACATGGACCTCGGAAGCAGGTCGCTCGCTGGGCCCGGGCGTGCATCCCGTACCAGACATCAAAGGTGCATAGACATGTCCGGGCACCCGTTCAAGAATTTGCAGTGCCATGCCCGGCGGTTCCCCGCCCACACCCCCCCCCCCCATCCCACCTGCCCACATACCCATCCCCCCACAACCCCCCCCTCACCTAGCAGTAATTTCAAACTTAAATGGATAGGAATGTCTTCTCTTGGGAAGTGTTGAATCTTTGTAATCCTCTACCCTGAAGAAATATGGAACCAAGATTGTTTAAGGTATTCACAGAAGAGCATAATTTTTATTTTAAGATTAGGAATTGAGACCTGTAGGAAAATGACAAGGTCAGAGTCAGATCAGAAATGCCGATGTCGGATGGCAGGGCAGGTTATATACACCTAATCCTATGTTCTTGAGTGTACAAGCCCAAATTGTTCAACCTTCATTGAAATTACAATCTCTATCCCAGAAGTGTTCCCTAAAATGCCAACGTTACAAATATATTATTTGTTAAATTAGATAAAATGACCCAATGTGATCTCACTAAACTCACAAAAGGTCTGTACAACTGTAGCAAAACTGCTCTACTATATCTTCCATCTCTTCCCAGTTTAAGCAAGAATAGACAGAAAATGATGGGCTTACTCAGTGGGACAGGCAGCATCTCTGCAGAGAAGGAATGGGTGACATTGTTCGAGACCCTTCTTCACACTGTCAAAAGAGAGGGAAACTGGAGATATGAAACGAAACAAAGGGAATGTAAGGTGTGAAAATGATAGATCAAAGCAGACAATGTCTAGAAAATGGAGAATGGTTTATTGTTGGCTGAGGGGGAGGTGACAACGAGGCATACAAACAGTAACATTAATCAGGATAGTGAACTAGTGGGAGAACTAGGGTGGGGGAGGGATGTACCTCCACATCAACATGATTATCATTAACTGCCAAATAAATAGGAAAATAACAAGTAGTCTTACAGAGGACATGTCAGGTGAAATATGGATGCCCCAAACGATCTGATGGTCAGATTCCCCCCTCTATGCCATATACAGTACTTTATTCCATTCAGATGCAGAGTGGGGAAAGATGCAATCTGCTTTTGGCCTATCAGTCTAATAGCTGGTATACAGTTGGTAACCCCATTCATAGACTCAGATACAGCAGGGAAACAGAGCATTCAGCTTAATGTACATGCCGATCAAGATGCCCAATCTAAACTTGACCCATTTGCCCACATCATCCCCATATCCAGTGTAGAAAAGATACATCAGAATGTTATGTGGGTTTACAGTCTTGAGTTAAAGGGAGAAGTTGGATCGACTGGGATTATTTTCCTTTGTCCTGAAGAAGTCTAAGGGATGACCTTATTGAGATTGTCAAGATCATGAGTGATATTGATAAAGTAAACATTCAGAGTCTTTTTTTCTCCAGAGTGGAGGATCCTAAAGTGAGAGGGCATTGGCTTAAGGTGAGAAAGGAGATATTTAAGAGGGACCTCAGAGGCAATATTTCACTCGAAGGGTACTCCATATCTGGAATAAGCTGCCATAAGAAGCAAGGAATTAAAGGAAGCTTTAATGATTTACATTTAGTTGATGTACCTTTAAATGTCTTGGATCATCAGAACTTTTGATAATTACACGGGTGCCATGGGGCAGTCGCAACGGTAACAACCAGAGGCCCTTTTCACCACTACTTTTGCTACACTAAACATGCAGAAGTTTGGCATCCATTTCTAATACATACTGGAAGTGGTGAGCCTGAACCAAATCTTGGATCCTACACAATATTAAATTCTTCATCATGGAACAAATGCAAGTTGCAGTGCTATCAATTAAGGGCCAACAGTTTAGTGACTAAACAATTATGCAATGTTTTAACTCCTGTAAGTTCTTCATATTTTTAATTCGACACTGATAACAGATTAATCTGCTGAATGAACCAGTTGTTTGTATAATTAAGAATGTCGATCTAAACTTGGTAATCTGGGTAAGCTTTCAAAAATATGCCATATAGAGCACAGAACCTCTCCACTAATTATTTTGAAACTACTGTATCCTCTGCTTCTATAACTTTGTCACCACATCTCTGAAGCAGGGGATCATGGAATTACAATCAAATGTAACAATGAATTAACAGATAATTTAAATGATAATGCAATCAAATATTATCCATGTTACACCATAGAATAATAATGTGAAAATGCACAAAATCATTGCAAGGTCATGTGTTGCTCGTTTTGTGAATAACTTGATTATGCATTGCGTACCTTTTTGTGATCCTTTTAATCTATGGTAGCAAGTAGATTTACTTCCAATTATTTAAGTAATGTTCAAAAAAATCAAAAATAAAATTTGCAAAAGACCATGACACAAAACAGCCTCTACCATTTCTGCACATATGAGACAGTGGGGAGCCATTGAAAAGCAGTTGAGAAAAAAACACTAAATATTATTTCTCATAAAAATACTTAATAAATACATCTAGGTTAAATTATTAACCATATTTCAAATAAAGAATATCGTATCCAAGGAGTGAAACTAGATTGCAATCAATCATTTTCAAGTGCTCTCTACGTAATTTCACAAAGTTAATGAATCTTTGAATATATCGTGAATGTTTCTAGTGAAACAGCAATTTAATTTTCTCCGCTTTATTGTCACTGTGCGGGACGGCGTGCGGCGTCACACACACTAACCGCTCCCGCACTAACTACCCCCTTGATATTATATGAATATTATTAATTTGATCCTTTTACCCCATAACCGCCCTAGCCACTGACGCATAGCCCCCAACTCGTGTCTAGAGAGGGAGAGGGGGATAGAGAGTGAAGGCAGAGAGAGAATGGGGAGACAGTGAGAGAGGCAGAGACAGAAAGGAAAGAGACAGGGGAAACATAGAAACATAGAAATTAGGTGCAGGAGTAGGCCATTCGGCCCTTCGAGCCTGCACCGCCATTCAATATGATCATGGCTGATCATCCAACTCAGTATCCCGTACCTGCCTTCTCTCCATACCCTCTGATCCCCTTAGCCACAAGAGCCACATCTAACTCCCTCTTAAATATAGCCAATGAACTGGCCTCAACTACCCTCTGTGGCAGAGAGTTCCAGAGACCACCAGTCTCTGTGTGAAAAAAGTCCTTCTCATCTCGGTCCTAAAGGATTTCCCCCTTATCCTTAAGCTGTGACGCCTTGTCCTGGACCTCCCCAACATCGGGAACAATCTTCCTGCATCTAGCCTGTCCAACCCCTTAAGAATTTTGTAAGTTTCTATAAGATCCCCTCTCAATCTCCTAAATTCTAGAGAGTATAAACCGAGTGTATGCAGTCTTTGTTCAGAAGACAGTCCTGACATCCCAGGAATCAGTCTGGTGAACCTTCTCTGCACTCCCTCTATGGCAATAATGTCCTTCTTCAGATTTGGAGACCAGAACTGTACACAATACTCCAGGTGTGGTCTCACCAAGACCCTATACAACTGAAGTAGAACCTCCCTGCTCCTATACTCAAATCCTTTTGCTATGAAAGCTAACATACCATTCGCTTTCTTCACTGCCTGCTGCACCTGCATGCCTACTTTCAATGACTGGTAATATTGAAAGAAAATTTGCCATAACACATTGATTAAAAATCTTCAGACAGTTGTCCAGCAAGCAGTAGAGTTTGGGTCAGTAACGACGTGGTGATTAGGAACGACACCATGACACCCAGGTCGCGCTGCATCTCCCCTTTTCCTAATCGGCCACCATTTAGATAATAGTCTGCTTTCCTATTTTTGCCACCAAAGTGGATAACCTCACATTTATCCACATTATACTGCATCTGCCAAACATTTGCCCACTCACCCAGCCTATCCAAGTCACCTTGCAGTCTCCTAGCATCCTCCTCACAGCTAACACTGCCCCCCAGCTTAGTGTCATCCGCAAACTTGGAGATATTGCCTTCAATTCCCTCATCCAGATTATTAATGTATATTGTAAATAGCTGGGGTCCCAGCACTGAGCCTTGCGGTACCCCACTAGTCACTGCCTGCCATTGTGAAAACGACCCATTTACTCCTACTCTTTGCTTCCTGTTTGCCAGCCAGTTCTCTATCCACATCAATACTGAACCCCCAATGCCGTATGCTTTAAGTTTATATACTAATCTCTTATGTGGGACCTTGTCGAAAGCCTTCTGGAAGTGCAGATACACCACATCCACTGGTTCTCCCCTATCCACGCTACTAGTTACATCCTCGAAAAATTCCACAAGATTCGTCAGACATGATTTACCTTTCGTAAATCCATGCTGACTTTGTCCAATGATTCCACCACTTTCCAAATGTGCTGCTATCCCATCTTTAATAACTGAGTCTAGCAGTTTCCCCACTACCGATGTTGGACTAACTGGTCTGTAATTCCCCATTTTCTCTCTCCTCCCCTTCTTAAAAAGAGGTGTTACGTTTGCTACCCGCCAATCCTCAGGAACTACTCCAGAATCTAAAGCGTTTTGTAAGATTATCACTAATGCATCCACTATTTCCGGAGCTACTTCCTTAAGTACTCTGGGATGCAGCCTATCTGGCCCTGGGGATTTATCGGCCTTTAATCCATTCAATTTACCCAATACCACTTCCCGACTAACCTGGATTTCACTCAAGTCCTCCTTTGACCCGCGTTCCCCTGCTATTTCCGGCAGATTATTTATGTCTTCCTTAATGAAGACGGAACCAAAGTAGTTATTCAATTGGTCCGCCATATCCTTGTTCCCCATGATCAACTCACCTGTTTCTGACTGCAAGGGACCTACATTTGTTTTAACTAATCTCTTTCTCTTCACATATCTATAAAAACTTTTGCAGTCAGTTTTTATGTTCCCTGCCAGTTTTCTTTCATAATCTATTTTTCCTTTCCTAATCAAGCCCTTTGTCCTCCTCTGCTGGTCTCTAAATTTCTCCCAGTCCTCTGGTATGCTGCTTTTTCTGGCTACTTTGTACGCATCATCCTTTGCTTTGACACTATCACTGACTTCCCTTGTTATCCACGGATGCACTACCTTCCCTGATCTATTCTTTTGCCAAACTGGGATGAACAATTTTGGTAGTTCATCCATGCAGTCTTTAAATGTCTTCTCTTGTGTATCCACCGTCAACCCTTTTAGAATTGATTGCCAGTCAATCTTGGCCAATTCACGTCTCATACACTCAAAGTTACCTTTCCTTAAGTTCAGAACCATTGTTTCTGAATTAACAATGTCATTCTCCATCCTACATAGAAACATAGAAACATAGAAAATAGGTGCAGGAGTAGGCCATTCGGCCCTTCGAGCCTGCACCGCCATTCAATGTGATCATGGCTGATCATCCAACTCAGTATCCCGTACCTGCCTTCTCTCCATACCCCCTGATCCCTTTAGCCACAAGTGCCACATCTAACGCCCTCTTAAATATAGCCAATGAACTGGCCTCAACTACCTTCTGTGGCAGAGAATTCCAGAGACTCACCACTCTCTGTGTAAAGAATGTTTTCCTCATTTCGGTCCTAAAGGAATTCCCCCTTATCCTTAGACTGTGACCCCTTGTTCTGGACTCCCCCAACATCGGGAACAATCTTCCAGCATCTAGCTTGTCCAACCCCTTAAGAATTTTGTAGGTTTCTATAAGATCCCCCCTCAATCTTCTAAATTCCATCGAGTACAAACCGAGTCTATCCAATCTTTCCTCATATGAAAGTCCTGACATCCCAGGAATCAGTCTGGTGAATCTTCTCTGTACCCCCTCTATGGCAAGGATGTCTTTCCTCAGATCCTAATGAAGAACTCAACCATATTATGGTCACTCTTGCCCAAGGGGGCACGCACGATAAGACTGCTAACTAACCCTTCCTCATTACTCATTACCCAGTCTAAAATAGCCTGCTCTCTCGGTGGTTCCTCTACATGTTGATTTAGATAACTATCCCGCATATTTTCCAAAAAATCCTCTTCCTCAGCACCCCTGCCAATTTGATGAGGGGGGAGAGAGAGAGGGGAGGAAGAGAGACCGAGGGGGGGAGAGAGAGAGGGGGGAGGGAGAGAAAGAGGGGGGGGAGGAAGAGAGAGGGGGGAGGGAGAGAGAGAGAGAGAGAGAGAGAGAGAGAGAGAGAGAGAGAGAGAGAGAGAGAGAGGGGGGGAGGGAGAGAGAGGTGGGGGAAAGGGAGGGGGGGGTGAGAGGGGGGTATGGATGGGAGGAGCGAAGTGGTGGGGGGAGAAGGGGGGTGAAGAGAAGGGGGGGAGGAGAGGGTGGGGAGGAGGGGGGAGGAGAGGGGGGGAGGAGAGTGGGGGGAGGAGAGAGGGGGTTGTCACCGAACTGAACTCACTGAGGAATGAGTCCATTAACGGAGCCACTCTGCTGCTGGATTCAAAGTTGTCCCTGCCTTCCTTCTGGAAGCCTCATCCCCATCAGATGCCGAGTTCCCAGAGCCCTGGTTAAATGCGGGGGCCGCTCACGGTTAAGTCTGTGAAAGCGGCCCCATGAGAGACTGAGGCCTCGCATCCTCGGAGCTTCAGACCCCGAGTACGGGGGGGGGGGGGGGGGGGTGAGAGGGAGGAGTGGGCGGGCAGGCCGACGTGGGAGTGGTGCTGTGGGCTTCTGACTCTCTGGAGCGCGCAGGGGATTGGAGGGGCACACAGACGGGCGGGGCTTTGCGAGCTGCTCCAGTTGTGAGTTCATAGAAACATAGAAACAAGGTGCAGGAGTAGGCCATTCGGCCCTTCAAGCCTGCACCGCCATTCAATATGATCAAGGTGGAAGGAGCGGGGGAGAGGGAGGGGAGAGAGGGAGGGGGAGGCAGAACTTACGCCTTATCTCTTCTCCCGACCGGCAGAGCATTCTCTTGCCTTCTCCCCATAATCACTGACACCCTTATTAATCAACCCTTACTAAACTCCCAAGTGAATACAAAATACCCCATTGATTCATTTCAATGAAGAGCCAGGCAAGTTAACTCATGCCCTGGTCGATATTCATCCCTCAAACAAAATCTTGAGAACTGCTCGATAAGTCACTATAACAATTCTCGCTCAACAACAGCGACTAAACTTCAAAAGCCCTTCATTAGGAGTAAAACACTTGGGCTGAAAGAGGTGCAAAATAAATGTAACTTTGTCTGCCTTCCGAAAAAATCAGCGATACTCCATAGGCAAAGATACTTGTTGAAGGAAAACGCTGGGCAAGATGACTAATTTTGATCATAATGCAAATCCACAATGCAGCAGATTAAAAAACTTGGGTTGTAGAACTTTTCAACTTGCTATTCATTTTTGTAGACTACATTGATGGTACTAAAGTTGTTTGTAGAGCATGGATGAGGTCCCTGGGGGATAAGGCCCGTCGCCTTATCTCTTCTCCCAATCTGCAGAGCATTTTGAGAATTGGGGGGGGGGGGGGGTGGGTGGCAGGCAGGCCGGTGTGGGAGCGGAGCTGTGGTCTTATGACTCTCGGGAGCGCGCAGGGGATGGGAGGGGCGCGCAGGCGGGCGGGGCTTCGCGAGCTGCGCCAGCTGTGAGTTCAGCGGAACTTACGCCTTATCTCTGCTCCCGACCAGCAGAGTATTTACCCCGCCCGCCCGTCTCCTTCTCTCCTCTCCCAGTCGGCAGAGCATTTTGAGAACGGGGGGGGGGGGGGGGGGTTTGGAGCGGGCGGGCAATTCCAGCTGCGGGAGGCGCGGCACGAGCGTAGTTGGAAGGGGGGGAGGAGCCGGGCTGCCAAATTAAGAGAGAGAAGCGGCTTGGATTGGTCAGCATGTAGGATTGTGATGTCAGCAGCTCGTGAGGTCCCGTTTAGATTTTAAAATGAGTGAGTAGTGGGGGGGGGGGGTTGAAGGATTGTATTAAAAAACGTGTACTTAAAAATGTCTAAATGTAACAAGGAGTGGATCCGTGAATGTAAAAGTGTAATGTCTAGCGAAATGGAAACATACTCGGAGTTTGAGCGTGTGGTTTTCGCGAACCATGAAATCAAAGGCCAAATATCTGACAGACACCAAAAATCTGACAGACACAAACACACACACACACACACACACACACACACACACACACAGAGTTTTAAAAGTATATAGATAGATAGGTATTGACAGGTATAGAATAGAATAGAATAGAATAGAATGCCTTTTATTGTCATTCAAACAGACAGGGTTTGAACGAAATTTCATTCCTAGAGTCATGACATTACAAAAAAAACACAAGACACACACTCAAAACAATTTACACAAACATCCATTACAGTGAATCTCCAACACCTTCTAACTGTGCTGGAAAGCAAGTCTTATCTCTTCCCTTTGTTCTTCTCAAGCGGTCCAGCAGTCCAACTGCAATGACGAGGCGACTGGGGCTCATGATGTTAAAGCCCCCGGTGGGCGATGGTAAGTCCCGCGGCCGTTTAAGTCGCACGGGGGTGATATAAGGCCCTGCTCCAAATCATTTAAACCCCGCGATTCCTGGCAAGAGACATTGTCATTGCGGGAGCTCCGAAAAGGGGTCTCCCACTAGGGACCTGCGAGCTCCTGATGTTCCTGCCCACTGGGCCTGCAGCCGGAGCCTCAGAAGCTCCGAAGTCGGGTTACAGCCGTGCACCACCACAGCTCTCCCCGCTCCGAAGTCGGCCAGCTCCGCGATGGCGAGTCCGCAGGCTCCGCAACTGGAGCCCTCAGTTTGGTCCGGTTGGAGACCGCCGCCGGCTCCACGATGTTAGGCCCAACGACACCGGAGACCCGACAGGGAAAAAGTCGGGACCCGGAAAGGGTAGAGATTAAACGGTTCCCCCCCCTCAACCCCCCCCCCCCCCCACATGTACACATGTACACAGCTAAAAAATAATAAAAATTAGAACCAAAAACATACATCTAACGAGACGAAAATTTAAAAAAGACAGACGGACTGCAGTTAAGCCGCTGCCGTTAGGCGCCACCACTACTACATGAATAGGGAAGGTTTAGAGGCAAAACTAACTAGCTCAGGAAGACATCTTGGTCAACAAGGAATACCTGAAGGGCCTGTTTCCATGTTGTTTAACTCTATACTAAGAGATTTTGAACTGAAAAAATTACTTTTGATGCAAGTGTTAGAAATTCCTACATCTATGACAGGAATTGTGGTGTTATTATTTTACTACTGAGCCATCGTTCGTGAGCACCCGAGTTCCACTCCAACTGCCAATCCTTCGAATTCCAACTGCCGCCTTTGAATTCCAACCGCCTAACAGCCCGCACCCCCCCCGACCTTGTGATTGGTCGGGCCAGATCACGCCCGGTCCACTCGAGAGTTCAAGCCTGACCAACGATGGTTCAATACCAAAATGGCTCAGGCCGCCACAATATTGCACGCATGCACACACACACACACAAAGTTCACTATATTTGCAACAAATATATGGCATATTAGGCGCAACTAACAAAGACACAAAATACAATTAAATTGTAATACCTTTCAAACAAAGTTTAATCTAAATTCTATACAAATCTTAGCATATCGCTAGACAACATTTTTCAAGAAATAATGTGAGCAGGCAGCATTTTCCTGTGTTAAAATGTTCTGAGTTATTTATGAGTGGGAACCTCGTTAAGTAGGTTCCAACTCAAATATCTCACAGAATATTTTTAACACAACTGAAAATAGTTCTTTACAACAAATAATAATTTTATTCTAAATCTATCCCTCAGCTGTGATTTCATCAACTGAAAACTTCAAAATAAAATGACTTGAACTTGGAGAATCAACTTGGTCAAAACTGGTTGCTGGAAATGTGAGACTGCTGCACAACTGTCACTCTTTCCATTGCTCTATTCATTATTCAGGTGCATCAATCGATGTATAATAAATGCTATCATTGGCTTCTTTACAATTTAAATGACTGAACAGAGTTAATTGACAGAAAAAGATTGAGAGAGGTTGAGAAGGAAAGATAGATCAGCCATGATTGAATCGCTGAGTAGAATTGATGGGCCAAATGGCCTAATTCTCCTCCGATAACTTATGAATTGCAGTTTACAATCAAAGATCTAACCACTGCAAATAATTAGTCAATTTAATAGTGTCATAGAGCAATATAGGGTAGAAACAGCCGTTAGATATTCTGCCCATAGAGTCCATGTCAATTATCAAGCACCCATTTATATAAATCTTTCATGGCACATCTTTGGGATGTGGGAGGAAACTAGAGCATCAATGGGAAACCCACACTATCAAAGGAGAATGTGCAAACACCACATAGACAGCATTACAATCAGAGTTGTAGTGAAATCACTGGAGCTCTGAAGCAGAATCTCTACTTGCTGGGCCACTGGGCTGCCCATTCAACATCATAACTTTAATGCTTTTCTAATTGCATACTTTAACAAAGATGAATATATGAATGCAAGTGCCAAGTGATTTGTTATAAAAATAAAAAAGGCATTTAACAAATGTATATGTTTTGTGACTTCTTTACAAATTGGGACAGTTTTAAATAATATTTTTTATACTTCATTAGCTTTTCTCAGCTGACTTTCCCTTAATTGGTGCTATCAAGCGTTCACACAGTGAATGCTCTTTCTTGTTAGAAGTTAGAAATCTGTGAAATACAGATAGATCCAGTGTAGCCTGCAACAGAACAGTGCTCAAATTTATCCAGAAAGATACAATTGATTAAGCATGTTACATTATTAAATGTATTATTATACGGTGAGATAAAATTTCTTAAAATTGTTTACCTACATACTGAAAAGACACTCAAAATATGGAGCTGCAACACCTAAACTGTCTTTTCTTAGTCACAATGTCGAATTAGACCAGTTCTCAATTTTTTTTCAATCCCACGAAACAACATAAACAACAAACAAATTAACTACATTGATACTCTTTGTTGCAACATGATTTGTAAAATTAAATATAAATGTCATTCGTAAATACAAGATTCAAGATTCAAGAGATTCAGGATTCAAGATTCAAGAGATTCAAGAGACATTTATTATCACATGCACCAATTGGTACAGTGAAATTTGGGGTCTTATTAAACTGAAGTAATTTATTTCTTACTCCACCAGACATCTATGTTTTCCTTTCCATAACTAATCTTTAATGTAATATTTACATGTTCAGCAAAAGGTTTTCAACATTAAAGAAAGTATTAACACTGCAGATATATCGTCAAAATTAATCCAGCTATTTAACAGATTATGCTGATGACTCTGTTTCTTAATTCTCCCTGCATGCTCAGTCACTCAGGCCAATTAGCTTGTTATTCTCAAAGCTTAAATTGTACTTCTCCTTCTTCTACTAACAAAAGTGCATCAAATTCTAATTTGAAAATATTCACAAACACTTTATCGGCTACCACGCAGCACCTCATATAACTGTCAACATCAACATCTCACATTCTTTTGAAGAAATCATTAATTTCATTATCACTAATTTAAGTTCACACAAGTTCACAACTTATAGGAGTATTAGGCCAATTGGCCCATTGAGTCAACTCTGCCATTCAATCATGGCTGATCTCTGCCTCTTAATATCATTTTCCTACCTTCTCCTCATAACCCTTAACACCCATTCCAATCAAGAATTTATCTATCACTGCCGTGAAAATATCTACTGACGGCCTCCACAGCCCTCTGGCAATGAGTTCCACAGATTAACTACCTGACTAAAGAAGTTCCTCCTCATCTCCTTCCTGAAGGAGCACCTTTTAATTCTGAGGCTATGTTTTCAGTCCTAGACGCGCCCACCAGCGGAAACATGTAGGTTGGTGGGGGCGCTGCGAGTCGACTGCCCTGCCATTAGCGTGTTCGTTATTTCAACTTTCTTTTTTTGGTGTGTCTAATGTCAGTTTAGGTGTCTCTTGATGTGTCTTGTGTGGGGTGTTGGTGGGGGGGGGGGATGGGGAGGGGGGGGGAAAACTGCTTTTGTTCGCTTCCTCGACGGAGAGGCAACTTTTCCCATGTCGCCTCCCTCGCGGCCTAACAGCTTGGATCGGAGCGGCCTTTCCCGGAGTCGGGCCCAGAGCTTCAGCAGCGGGCGCTGCGTGGACCTTGCCGGGTGTCGCCAGAAAGGAGTGTTTCGATCCCTGGCCTGGTGACTTTGGCATCATGGGGCTGTGGTCTGCGGAGCTTCTAGCCGCAGGTGTGGCGTGGACTTACCATCCGGAGTCTGGGATCCCTTGCCATGGATGGCCGGAGAAGAGCTCCGACCGCCGGCCTGAGGCCTATAACATCCCGAAGCCGCGGTTCCGGTAGGAAAGTGGCCAATTGGGGCACTCCAAGCTGTGGAGTGTGTTTGACCGTTCCAAGGTCGGAGTTTGGATCATCCCGACGAGAGGGCCTGTACGTAGCGGCAACTACGGAGGGTTCATGGCCCCGACCACGGATGAACAAAGGAGAAGAACTGACTGAACTTTGTTGCCTTCCACCACAGTGAAGAATGCTGTGGTGGATGTTGTGTTGAATTCTATTGTGTATTGTGTGTTCTTTTTTGGGTGTATCGCTGCAGGCAAGTTCATTTCACTGCATCTTCATTTCACTGCACCACAAATAAAATTGACTAACTTTTGATCCTTTCCACATCCACTCTATGCCTTTCTTTATTCTGTAATTGTCTTAAACAATTTATATATATATATAGAATTATATTTATTATACAAAATTATGAAAGAAAGAGGAATGTTCAAATTCAACAGATGACTATTTGGTGCACCATGTTTAAAAGTCAAATTCTTTTATCATTATAATTTTATTGGAAAAACAATTAATTGTCTTGGATCCAACATGTTAAGCTATAATTGGAAATGTGACAATATACCTATATTTTCTTATCAAAAGAAACATAAATATCGTGCAAATGGAAACAATCAAATATATTGGAAATATATATTAACACAAGTTAAAATACGAAACCAATAATACTATTTAATGTTTGAATGATTTTTGACAATTATTTTGCAATACCTCAACTCTTCATCGATTTGAGCCATATCAAGTATAGAAATGACAGGCAACATATTGGTACTCACCCCACTGCAAAGGAGCTAGTTGTAAGTGTTCCCGCACTAGTTGATTGAGAACACCTTCCACACTTGCTTCTCCTTCACGTTTAAGAGACGGGTAGAAAAGATTAAGGAAATCAAGCTTTTCAAATCTTGCAGCTACTTGAAATGTATGTTGTAAATTTGCTTGAGAAGAACTTGTAGGTTCAACGAGGAGACTTGATGCCATAATGCTGATATTTCTAGTCATAACCAATTCTTTAAATGTATGGCTACTCCAAAAAATAAATTAATTGCAAAATATGTCTCTATTAATATCAGCAAATCACTGTAATTGAATCCAGATTTGAACCATTGAATAATGAGCAGTAGACTTTGAAAGTTAAACATATAGTGAGGGCATTTGGATCAATCAAAAGGAGTGTTACACTTGTGACAATGACATTTTCAATGACTTAGTGTACAACAGAGACAAAGGAGAAGGTTTAGTCATCTTGTTTCATTATACAAAGAAATGGATGAAGGTGACCGAAATATGATACTTTTTAATCAATCAATTGTTTAAAAAGAAAATTTTGAATTAAGTTGTTTCGAACATTCTTTGTTTTACATCCCATAATACTCTTTCTTTTTAATATTTAATTGATATATGTGTGTGCTTAAAATTATTTCTAAGGATAAATGAACTAGGAGGTACTATCTCTGGTTCATACATGTTTTAATGCAAAAGATTACTCATGGAAAGATTACTGCTTGCTGCGGACATGACAAAAAGTATTTTTATCATCAATAACACAATTATTGTCCTCATTGTCATTCTACTTAAAATCAACTATCTGAATCAGTCTGAAGAAGGGTCCAAAACGTCACCTATTCCTTCGCTCCTAGATGCTGCCTCACCCGCTGAGTTTCTCCAGCTTTTTTGTCTACCTTCGATTTTTCCAGCATCTGCAATTCTTCCTTAAACAAAATATGTGGATTACAGTTTTCTGTACCTTTTTATTATCCTGATAATATAAAAATGCAGTCAGTCATCAAGTTTTCCCGTCAGTCATACATTTATACATGTCGGTGGACATTTAACATTACCAGTCGGTTATCCTTGGTTCTGAAAACTCCTGCTTACCTTTTTTCCCCGTAATAAACCAATGAAAATGACCGATCAGCAAAGACGACTAACTAAAACTACCTACCACTACGTCAACTACCTATAACTACCTGGTGACCCACTACAACAGCACCTACGACTATAGGATTATCGATTTTCTCCATGGTGAAAACGTGTTGAAAAATTTGTAGTGACCATACTGAGGCCACGACTAGTTCCCAGAATTCGGGAACTCCTCGCGACCATGAAGGAGACTCACCAGACACACCACCAGCGAACATGTGGCAGCCATGTGGCGAGCGCACAGTCTCCTTCACTCGCCTAAAAAGTCGCCTAAGTGGGACAGGCCCATTACTGATGCAAAATGCTTTCATCTCAAATATACTAAAATCTTTTCAAACAAGAGGAGCTACACTGACAGTAATCAATGAGTTTCTTAGCTAATACATTTTAGACCTAACTATTACAAAGCTTTGTAGAAATGTTGCTTTGTATAAAAGTTGCTTTGTATTCATTAATATTGCAATGATGACTCAGTATTGTTTCCTTATTCGGGTGTGATGTAAGAGTGGGAAATTCTATCAGACATTTAATATGTTTTTTCTAATTGTTCATTCACAGTCTGGCATCATTCATAGGGCTGATCAACTAAAAACACCAGACATTTTTTTCTGAAGGACACTAATGGACCATATTACTTTATGACAATTCAGTAGCTTTATGGTCAACATTATTGATATCAGAATTTTCATTTCAGATATTTACTAAGTAGCTGGAATATAAATTCCTGTCTTCTGTGTCAAAATTATTCCTTTGTTTCCAAACCTCACCCTTAACGACAATGCCTCGATATCTATGGACAACATAAATAGGGAAAGCTAATTTAAACCTGGAACTTTAAAATGATATCAATGGCAAGAAATCATCACTGACTTGTCTAGTCTGCACATTCTCAACTGACAAAGGGTTTTCAGTAATTAATTTATCATATTATAGTTCATGTCAAATAAATACATGCCTTTGCACAGCTGCATGAAACGAATGTGCAAAAGGATGGCTTCTGAAACAGAAAGCTAATCAAAGTTTAATTGCCATGTAGGATAGATCCACAGATTGGATTTTTGTTGTAATGGTCATTTTGATGCATACACCTGCATTTGGGATTTGAGACTTCACATGACACAATACATTTTTATGGACCACTTTCAAAGAACTATGGAAGTACATGTAGTTTGAGGTTCTCCATTCTCCAACTCTCCGCATGACTTTACCATTCAGTGTGAATGTTCTACCCTGTCTGACTTCCCAAACTACAAATGTCTCACACTTAACCAAGTTAAATTTAATTTGATATCCCATGGTTCAGTTACTAAGCTCATCAAGATCTCTCTGTAAGCCTTGATAAATGTCCTCACTGTCCACATCGTCTATTTTAATGTCTTCTGCAAACATACCAACTATGCCTTGTAATAGTTAGGTCTAAAGATGATTTACAACAAGGTTCGCAGGACGTGAGAGTCGGAATGATGGGAAAAGGTTAGGCAGGCCAGGACTTTAATCCTTGGAGCCTCGGAGACTGAATAGTGATGTTTTAGAGGCGTACAAAATAACAAGTGGCATGGATGAGGTGAATGCATACACTCATTTTAGACAGAGAAAACTAGATGGCACAGGTTTAAGGTGAGATGGGGAAATTTAATAAGGGACCCAAGGTGTAACTTCTTCACACAGAGGGTGATGGGTATATGGAACAGGCTACCAGAGAAAGTGGTTGAGACAGGCACAATAACAACATTTGAAAGACATTTGACCAGGTACATGGATAGGATAGGTTTTACAGGTATAACGGCCCAAGACAGGCAAATAGGACTCGCTCAAATAGGTATTTTGGTTGGCAAGATGGGCCCAGAAGCCTGTTTCCAAGCCTGTTTTACACTATGACTAAGAAATCACAGCAGACATTAGTATCCCACTGATGCAAACAATAGAAGTGATATCTGTGAGCATTTGGTGGACATCTGCCTTTGGTAAAACATTGCAACATCAATAATGCCAACATTCTTTACAGGGCTGACAACATAAAACGTAGTTCCCAAATGATTGCATCTGGGTGCGCTTTGTATGTAACAATGGGCGGAGATATTATATTGTGAAGACTCGAGAAAAAGGTTATGCGCATGATTAAATCATTATCAGCAGCAGGTGCTCCTGGATTTCATGATCATCTTGGATAAACTAAGGATGTCACGCCAAGAACTTGAGACAGGTTTCTGAAGGTGCACATTCCTTCAGCTTATCTGGTTTGAACATTTTAACTTCATGGGTTTGAAAATTTGAAGGAATTTGCAAACTTGCAGAATTGTAATTTTGCAGGGGAGACAGCAAATGCAGGTCCCACGGCAGTAGATTTATTTTGACAGGGATTTGAAACCAATCAAGGCATGTAGCCTCAGTGTTTAATGTTGGTAGAAAAGGGTTCCCTCATTTGTTCATCTTTCAAGATGAGAAATTTGTTTCAGGTTTCAATAGGTCAAAGACACTTTATTCTTCTCCTTGTCGTTAATGTGAGTAAGCTTTGGTAGACATCTTCTGCAAATATATTTTGTTTCCATGGGTAAATCTGGAGTTGTAGATGCTTTTGCAGAAAAAAGTGAGCTTTTGATACCGCGTTGCAAAAATGTAGTATAGTGTTAATGTGTGCGAGTTCGCTGGTCGGCACGGATCCGGTGGGCCGAAGAGCCTGTTTCCGCGCAGTATCTCTAAACTAAACTAAACTAATGTAAATGTGTATCACCTCCACTTGAAAAAAGGCAATGCAATTTAAAATAACCAGGGAAAGAAAGGAAATGTTTTATAAATAGAAGTGAGGAAACAATTAAGCAGCATACCAGCTGTGGAGGTATCTGATGATTAAAAGCCTAATGCCCAGACAAGCGACAGACAAATAGTGCAAGTGTAAATGGGGAGGCGAGAGGGGTTAAAATCTTTACAACGTCAGACACAGAAAGAAGCAAATGTCGAAGAAGCATTGGATATGAGTGGCGAGTGATGCACGGAAAACACCAGAGAAAGCTTTATCTGCGATGGCAGTAGAGTCTACATAGTCAATGTATATAAATATAGGAAAGGAAAGCTAGTGTGGGGATTACGCGTGACCTGTGACCACTGGAATAAAGTGAGTCATGTATGAACTGTACTGTGAAGGCAGTCTTGGCAGGTTAAGGAAGAATGCAAGATGACAATATAGAATGGGGTTTTAAAAAAGCTGAGAGATAGAACAAGGACAAGTGCTTGAGGAGAAAAGTAAAAAGATTATTTTTTTTGAACCTGTCAGCTTGTATAGGGCAGGTAGTGAAAAGTATTAAAGAAAGGGTGATTTAACAAGGCAGAAGCATTCACCTCCATTACACTTTCTTGGGTTACACATATTACATTTATCACTTTCGGTATGAAGAATGGTAAACTGACATCAGCTCTAAATTTGCCCTGTGCTAACAAATTAAATATTGTTGCTCACTGTTCCAGGTGAATAGCATAAAACACAATGTGGCATAACTTGAAAAACATTTTTTTGTTTTCTTGGATAAAATATGTGTTTCATACATTCCAAAGGCAGAAGTCAGATCTACTTTCACAAGGGTAAACTCTGAGAAATCAGCCAGCTGGGATGGAGTCCTTAGTTGGGTTATGAATCGCACAATCAACTGGCCATAGTCTTCATAGACATCTTCACTTTCACAGTCCACTATCTCTATCTGCTTCAAGGAAACTTCCATCACTCCAGTCCACAAGAAAAGTAAAATTGACCCGTCCAAATGCCTGCTGCCCTCCACCTTAAATATTGAGTAATATGCACTTTAAATGCTTTGAAATGTGGATTTCAAGTATGTCTGAAATGTTACACCTCGAAGACATGGGATTCGTCCTAGCAAGCAAATCAGACCAATTCTTAAAGATTTGGACTCCATTTATCGACTTATTACAAGCATAAGGTGCAACATAACTCTGGAAATAAACTGTTCAGGACCTGGTGAGGGGTGTGTAAAGATATGAAGTAGGTAATTCCTTTTAACTTATCTTATTTTCTTATATTTTCCTTTTTTTATTTTTATTTTTATTTCTTTTATTCTTCCTCGTGCTCTATGTCTTTATGGGCTCTTTCTTTCCACTTTTTCACGTACAATTAATATCACTATCTTATCTAACTTTCTCTATTTCTCTTTTTCTTCCTTCTGTTACTTTCCTATTATTAAAGTTTAAAACAAGAAGTGGTACATGAAATGTATTATGCTATTTTTGGTTTATACTATTGTACATTACTTCTAATTAAAAATATATATATTTTTAAAAAATGCATTGAAAGGATGGTAAAGGCACACATTTTTTTCCATTTAAACAATCTAAATCCCTTGCAATTTGCATTTTTTTAAAGAGTTCTATGAAGGAGGCCATCTCTCTTGTGCTACATTTACCATGAATCACCTTGTCAATAAGAACACCTGTGACAGGATGCTGTTCAATGACTACAGTTCAGCCTTCAACACAGTAGGCATGAGAGTGAAAGGTTGCTATGGGTAAGAGGAATGCAGAGCTGAAATTACAACCAGATTGGCATGATCTTGTTGAAGGTGGAGCAAGATCAAGGAGGCAGATGGTCTATTCCTGCTTCTAATTTGTACACATATCTTTGTATGGATAATTAGGAGTAATATTATTTTGGAAGGCAGAACTGATATAATAAGAAAGAATAAGCCTCAACAATGATACGTTCATAACTAAACTTTGTAGCAGATATAGTAGATATGTTACTTACCTTCAGCGGTGCTGCAGTTCTGCCGCTGGCCGTGTGCGCAACTTTGGCGCCTTTAAGGGGGGGGGGGGGGGGGGGGTTAAAATGCGTTATTTCCCTTGCCACCGGAATTATATTTTCTCAGAGTGCGAGCTATTTCTGGAGATTTGTACCGACTGCCGGTAAGTTCATTTTTCTTTTAATCGCCCGACTATTTCAGCACTGCAGTAAAATAAAAATTAGCTCCTAACGCCGACAGGTAAGTGAAAGCTGTTTATTTTTTCATATAAACCTGCTTGTTTAGGTGACTTTAATCACTATTTCATGTTGCGAAACGGTGATTTAGTCCCCATATGAACTGGCAGAATTTTTCCTGCCGATATTGGGTTTCAATTCACCGCAACCGCAACGTTCTAATCCATTGCGTTCCAGAAAATCCCCCTCGCAAGCTGTTTAAAATGCTCATTAATTTATGGGCATTAAACACTAAATTCCTTCGAATTGGCCTATAAATTCATAACAATGAGATTTAAAAATCATGTTATATTGTGAATTCTTGTGTAAATGTTATTTGGACACTTAGGCTTTAAAAAAAATGTTAATATTTTCTTAAGAAATAGATAGATGTTTAGATCTAGTAATTGAATTTTGTAATTAGCTATAATTGGGTAACTAACTAATTATATGCTTTAATTTCAGGTCATCCAAGTAAAATTGTTTCATATTCATTTCAGAATGCTTCAATCCATAATGACTGAAAATTTATTTCAGTTCTCTTAATTTTTAAGAAAGTTATGGGCTTTTGACTGTCCTCGATCACAACTTTTGTGTTAGGTCAATGGAAAGGCAATGGGGAACAAGATGCTAATTTCGGAGTATAAAAATGAATTTTTAATACTGAAGATATGAAAGTGAATTAGGTGCCAAATTAAACTTATTTGTATGCTTTATCTGATGGGATACATTGCAGACTTGATTTTTTAAATCTCAACATTTTGTAACATTGCTAGATATAGTAATTTATTTCTACGAATGCTGCGTGACCCACTGTGTTCACCCACCAGTTAACATAGAAAATAGGTGCAGGAGTAGGCCATTCAGCCCTTCGAGCCAGCAGCGGCTCTATTAGCTCTATATTAACTTTTGGCTTTATATTTAACAATCTGCAATCTCTCCTTCATTCTCCTCTTTTCTTCAAGTTATATTTGAGCACTGTGAAAGGATATGATCTTCCACTTGATGTTCAATTTGCTGTTGATCTCTGTAGCCTGAGCATGGTTCCTTTCCTCTTCAATCTGTCTTTGGTTTTCTGCACACATTTCACCTACTTTGCTGGATGTTGGGAGAGTTTCAAATTTGAATTTGTTGACTTGTATGGCCATTCTGCAAAGTAAAATCAAAGCAACTGTTACAATAATGCAGTAGCATAAACATGGAGAACATTTCAATGCGGATATTAAAAAAACCCTCCAGATGCTGCAAATCTTCTATTAACAGGATTTGACAGCCATCTACTTTGTCCCAGAACAGTCCAGCTAGATTCACTCTGCCTGAAAACTCAACTTCCTGACTGACCTTGTCCAAATATTATCAACAACTCTCTCACCTCCACTTAATTTTTTCAGATCAATGAGGTAAATGTAGGTATTCACGTGGACCCAAGCTTAGCCTGCCTTTTTGTGATGTGGAGCAGTCTGTGTCACAGGCATGCACAATATCCCTTACCTCAAAGTACAGGAAGGAGATAGAGAACTTTAGTAACACGGTGTCAGGACAATAATTTTAGCAAGTGAAGCAACTAGACTTCGAATTCAGGAAGAGTAATGGAATACATGCCCCGATCAACACTGGACCTTTCAAAGACTTGGAAGTTGTAATACAGCACTATAACAAGGCAACTCTCTACTTGCTGTTGCAGAAGAGGGTCTATTGTACTTGCGTATTGTACAATTTGACTGGAGAGCATGCAGATCAATCTTTTCGCTGCATCTTTGTTCACATGACAACTAATTAAACTAAACTGACAGCAAGAGGAAATGTTTAGTTTCAAGATACAGCGTGGAAACAGGCCCTTCAGCCAACCAGGTTCATTGATCACCTGCACACTGGTTTAAGGAAGCCAATTAACCTACAAACCTGCGTGTCTTTGGAATGTGGAAGGAAACCAAGCACCTGGTGAAAACCCACATGGTGACAAGGAGAACATAAAAACTCCACAAGGACAACATCCGTAGTCAGGATCGAACACGAGTCTCTGGTGCTGTGTAGTAGCAGCTTTACCTCTGCGCCACTGTGTTGCCCAAATGTAGAAGAATGGCAGTAGAGGACAAGATATAGGTTCAACCACAAACTTAGTGATGATAGGATAAGTGACTGACAAATACAACTTCTATTATTTATGTTCTTTTGCTTTTATAATTTCATCAATTTACATTTTAATTTAACATCTGAAGTGACTACTGGTCATAATTTTATATTTTAAAGAGGCCATTTTTTAGTACATATATCTATATTACTAAAAGTTTGATCTTGACTACTTCCTGTTATTCTGTATATTGATTTTAGAAAAAACGCTGCCACTTAAGGCTGTGATTATTGGCCACCATACGCAGAGTCCCCCTCCGCTGCGCAGGATGAGGATGAGGATTTTTCACATCGATGAAAATTAAAAGAGTTATTAGTGTTTAAAAAATGTTGAGATACTCTCAGTAAGGCCATGCCCCTTCCGGAGGGACTATAAAACCCAGAAGTGTTGAGTGCCTCAGTCAGTCTCCGCAAGAGTGTCAAGTCTCTCAGTCTGAGCTGTGAATAACACTGAATACGTGTCTAATAAACTGTCAGTGATTTTACTGACCTGCAAGTGCCCTTAATGTGATTTGAAAATATAGTTTGGAAATGCTAAAGCTGTGTTGCCTTTGGTTTGGAAATGCTAAAGCTGTGTTGCCTTTGATTTGGAAATGCTAAAGCTGTGTTGCTTGACCACTTCCTGTTTGCGCTTTATATTGATTTTAGAAAAAACGCTACCATGTACGGCTGTGATTTTTGGCCATCTTACTCAGAGTCCCCCTCCGCTCATCAGGTGCCGAGGATTTCTTCCATCGATTAAAAATAAAAGAGTTATTAGTGTTTAAATAATGTTGAGATTCTCTCTCCTGTCAATCACGCCATGAAGGCCACGCCCCTTCTGGTGGGACTATAAACCCCAGAACTGTGGGCGTGGCTCAGTCTCTGCAAGATGGAGGAGGGAGAGGTCACGACTCGCTGTCTTTAGTGCACCCTGCTTGAAATGGTATGAAACTGCACTTGAATTTCGTGGTCTTGCACCCTGCTTGAAGTGGTAAGAAACTGCACTTGAATTTGGTGGCCTTGCACCCTGCTTGAAATGGAATTTCAAGGAATAGCCATGAGTCAACTGCCAGCCCATCAGACGTGAGTGAGTGAGCTGCCAGCACAACAGGGTTGAGTGACTGAGCCGCCAACCCAAGAATTCATTCGGCCCACAATGTCCATATTAGCCCTCTGAAAACCAGTCCCTTCAGCCCACAACACCCATACGTGCGCTCCAGAAAGCCCCCCCCCCCACTGCCCACCAATATTGGAATTGGTGGAGAGATGGAATATTGCGTTGGGGGACCAGCCCTCCGGTGTGATGCTGGGATCCAACAGGTCCCACTTAGTCTAATATATTAATAAAGCTAATACAAAACTATTTTAAATTGAATGCAATTTTAGATAATCTACTTTAAATACAAATTGTAAATTAGATTTTAATTTGATTCAAATTGCTTTCTTATTCAAGACAAAATCATTTTGATCCACAAATGCTCACTGAGTAATTTAAAGGATTCTTGAACAAAAATTACACAAATTCAGTTTAATACTGGTCTGCTGAAAAAAGAATACTTATCTAAAGGCATTATCCTTATCAAAGGGTTGTTCACAGACAAACAATTTCAAATAGAAGGACAAAATGTTAACAACTAATTTAATTGATTGTATAAATAATTATTGAAGCCAGCAGATTTTATATATAGGTGAAAATCAAAATAGATTGCAAAATTCATTAAACCAGTTGCTATTTAAATATTGTAGCCTAATTTTCAATTTTAATTAATCATCTGATCTTTTTCACACTTCCTCTCAAGATAGTCATGAACACAATGGGCAGATTATTCTAAACTATGCCTGCTGCTGAGGCCATTTAAAAAAAAGTTAAGTGATTAAAATAAAAAAGTTAATTAAAACAAATTGAAACAGTAAAATAATTTAAAACATTTAAATTAACCATAGAAAAAGAAAATGGGAACCGTGGTTTGTCAGCCTTTTGAGCCTGCTCTACCACTTAAAATATTCATGGCTCCTCATCCTTCTCACCATTTTCTTGTTCTCACCTCATACCCTTTTTTATGCCATTTCTACTATATACAGAGGTTCAATAACTAAGTATCCAGGGCCCACATGCAAGTAATTTCACAGGTTTATTACTCGCAGAGAAGAAAATTCTTCTCATCTCATTCCTAATGGGATAGGACTGGAAAGGATGCAGATGAGATTTACATGGATGTTGCCTGGGATGGAGCATTTAAGTTATGAGGAGAGACTGGGGATGCTGGGGATGTTTTCTCTGGAGCAGAAGTCAATAAAAGGGGACATTTTGAGATACATAAAACATGGTATGGATGTGGTCGAGTGCAGAAAATTGTTCCTCATATCAATTGTTCCTCATATCGATTTTGGGTAGGTTCAAGATATTTAGAGGGAATTGAAGGAGTTCCTATTCAACCCAGAAAGTGGGGAGTACCTGTAATGCATTGCCTAAGAGAATGGCGGAATCAGTTGCTGAAAGTATTTAAGAAGCGTCTTGATATAAGACCATGGGCTAACGTTGGAAGACAGAATAAATACTAGAAGACAATATTTTTATGAGTTCCCACTAATTAGTCAGTGTGGATATGGTAGGCTGAGTAGCTGATTTTTATGTTGTATGACTTCATAATTATAGAAACCTTTTGTCTTATAAACTGCCGATGTATTTTCAACAGGATCTAATGTCTGGGATCACCAGTCCTGCCTGATGTAAAGCTGAGATCTGCATAAGTATAACCAAACCTTCATTTCTATGTTACAGAACTGCCATTGGGCGCAATGGCAAGTCATGTAGGGAAACAAATAGCCAAATATCTTGAATCTGACATCCAGCATATCTGCCTACTGTCGCATTTGCACTGTCACATCAAATTGAGCCACCAGCAGACAGCAGTTCGGGCTTCACAATCTGAAATAATATTGGCCTATCTTTTTTTTGAATACCATTACAGTTAGAAATTGTAAACATGACTGAATGCAAACATGGATTGCAAGCTTAATGTAAAACAACACAAAATTAGACTGGATTAAGGTACTATGCTCTGTCTACTCAAATCATCATAATTATATTTATCTATAAATAAGGACCAGGGGAAAGGGACATGGTAGGAATGCATTGCTTCAATTGAAACAAGAGGAATGACACTTGATTGAGTCACTGAGACCACTCTTCAAATCATCATTGATAGGAGTAAAAGCAAATTGTGGACTTATCTGTAATATCATTGAATTAATGGAGAAAAGAAAAGATAGAATTTACAGAGAAAAGAGGTCTAATCAAACTATAAGGGTAGAATTTAAATAAGAGAGGGTTAATTCCTTGGAGTTATACTGTAGACCCAGTAGTAAGGAGAAATTAAACAAACAGATGTGAAGGCAAATTGCAGAAAGCTGTAATAACTAATGTCCTCACCATCAAGACCATGCCGCTGCTATCATCAGGCAGCAGGTAAAAAAGCCTATAGTCACACCACCAGGTTCAGCAATTTTCCTACAATCAGCAGGTTTTTGAACAGACCCGTACAACCCTAGCCCTATCTCTGTAATAGAAAACCGCTTACATCACCATAGACAAAGTCATACAGCACGGAAACCAGCCTTCACCCAAATAGCCCATGCCAACAAAGATGCCCCGTCTAAGCTAGTCTCATTTGTTCATGTTTGGCCCATACCTTTCCTCTCCAAGAACCTGTCTAAATGTCATTTAAATGTTGTTATATCTGTCTCAACTGTTTCCACTGCCACCAACCTCTATGTGAAGGAAAGAAGTGCAGATGCTGGTTTAAACCGAAGTTGGCAGAAAAAACTGGAGGAACTCAGCGGGACAGACAGCATCTCTGGAGAGAAGGAATGGGTGACATTTCGGGTCCTCCAAGAAGTTGTCACCACTCAGGTCCCCAGTATATCTTTTTGTTCTCACCTTAAACATATGCCCTCTAGTTCTTGATTCTCCTAGCCTGGAAAAAACTCTGCATGCACCCTATCTATTCACCTCATGATTTTATACACCTTTATAAGATCACCCTAAACCTCCTGCATTCCAAAGAATAAAATCCCAGCATGCTAAGCTCTCCCTACAACCCAGGCCCCCGAGTCCTGGCCACATAGAAACATAGAAAAATAGGTGCAGGAGTGCATTCAATATGATCATGGCTGATCATCCAACTCAGTATCCCGTACCTGCCTTCTCTCCATATCCCCTGATCCCTTTAGCCACATCCAACTCCCTCTTGAATATAGCCAATGAACTGTCCTCAACGACCTTCTGTGGCAGAGAATTCCAGAGACTCACCACTCTCTGTGTAAAGAATGTTTTCCTCATCTTGGTCCTAAAGGAATTCCCCCTTATCCTTAGACTGTGACCCCTTGTTCTGGACTCCCCCAACATCGGGAACAATCTTCCTGCATCTAGCTTGTCCAACCCCTTAAGAATTTTGTAAGTTTCTATAAGAACCCCCCTCAATCTTCTAAATTCCAGTGAGTACAAGCCGAGTCTAACCAGTCTTTCTTCATATGAAAAAAGACTCATAAGTTTTCTCTGCACCCTGTAAATCGTCTCTG
Source organism: Raja brachyura (assembly GCA_963514005.1). The sequence goes on along the minus strand of OY740784.1, from coordinate 40,773,569 downwards.
TATATTTTGTAGCCTATTTTTTCTACTTCTGTATTTTTTGCACTCATTTCTTTTTTTGCAAAGTATTTTGCTTTTCACTATCTTGTATAATGTATGTGCAATGTAATGCAATATATTTTTGGGTGTTGTCTGGTTCCATGTGCCTGTGATGCTACTGCAAGCAAGTTTTTTGTTGTACCTGTGCTTCACGGTACTTGTGCATGACATATACTTGATGTTGTTTCACTTGGGTTAAAGTAACGAGGGGCTCAGATGTGCTGGAAATTGTTATGTGCTGGAATTTGTTATGTGCATCTAAGAAAAATGTTTACACAAAATGTAGAACTCTATTAGACACCGAGCAATATTCAAGCTCATCTAAGGAAATTAAATTGGGCAGGTGGTGGGGGTAAACTTTGGGAAGTGTAACCATAATTCTTTAAGTTTCAAGATAGTTCTTGTGGTGATGCAGGGTCTTGTCTCCCAAGATGCTGCCAGTCCTGCTGAGTTACACCAGCACGTTTTGTCTAACTTCGAAAAGAAAAGAAAAGCTAACTGCTTTTAGCTACAAAATTGAAAGCGCCTTGTTTAGTGGCTGCTGACTTTTAAAAAGTCCCGCTCTTTTGTTCCCGATGTGTTCACTGAATAGCCATAATTAACAACAATTTTACTTCGGAGTCACGTGAGTGACTACGTGAAGACCCCGCCAGCACGCATGCGCGACATATCGTCGAACACATTGCGGAAGCGACAGTTGGGAGGAGCGCCGCTCCTCCAGCGTAAGTTTTTGAAAAAACTACCGAAGGTAAGTCTTACCTTTTCTGGTGAGCGTGACGACTCGGTGTTCTGTTTTCCAGAGTCGAAACAAGCACCATGGAGTCGGGAAAATACCGGAGAGCAGCGGCAAAATCCGCTGCTGTGGAAAGGAGCCAGCAGCGTGCCGTCTCTCCGGAGCTGCAGGTGCTACCAACAGCCCCCGACTTCTTGCCGCTACAGACCGCAGGTTCGCCGCGGTCCGCCGGCAAAACCACCCGGAAGTCGGACAGGTCCGTTGCCTCGGCGGGACCTGAGGACACCCCGTTCGCGGTTAGCGACGGCGGTCGTCTTTCCCGCATGGAGCGGATGGTGGAGCAGTTGCTCCAGCGTGACCTGCTTTTGCAGGGGCAGAGTCACAGTGGGTCTCTTCGCAGACCCACGGCAGCATCCTATCAAGGACTGCCAAATGTCTCACCCTCTTCGCAGGGGAGCATTAGGGGTCAGAGCTGGGCTGACCCTGAAGAAGGGGCAATGGCTGAAGAGTACCTGTGTCAGGGGTGCCAGAAGAGTTGTAGGCATGGGTAATAAACATGCTGTACCAACCCAGAGAACTGCGTTTCTCTAAATGTGCCTGCAGTCAACAACCCATCTGGGGCAACATGAGCCCAACTACAAGGAGCCAGGAGACAAACTCCAGAAAATCCTTAAACTGCTGACTGCTGGTATCACAGCAGTGGCCAGAACAGCGATGGGGTTGAGATGCCTGAAGAGCTACTAGATGCTCTAGCACTCCTGTGCAATACTCTTTTCAGATTTACAGCTACAGGAAGGGCATCATCAAGCCTGCACACAATCCAATATTGCGGGATTATGCAGGACTAGCAGCACACAGCCGCCAACTTGCTGTTTGGGGACTACCTCCCGAAACAGGTAAAAGACCTGGATGAGGAGGCCAAGGCTATAGGCCTGATCAAGGTACCAAACACCACCAAAACCCATTATCAGCAGCGGCAGCACCCCTACACATCCACCAGACATCGTTATCATGAGAGACCATCTGGTGGTGAAAGCTCGAAGGCCGGCCCACCTGCACAACAGTCTTTTTAGACCATGGCCCAGCCTGGCCTTCTTGGAAAATGCGCCAACCCCACAACGCAGCAACACTATACACGAAGAAACAAGGACAGAGACAACCCACACAACACCGGTAACCTTGGAGGTAGGTGGGTCTGGTTGTCTCAAAAACATTGCTGCCTAGATTCATCAAGGGTCGGTGGTCGGTTGCACTTGTTTCATCATGTGTGGAACACTCTTACCCCTGATCCTTACATACTCAGAAGTATTCAGGGTACTAATTGAATTTGTATATGAACTGTTAAGACTAAAGGGAAAAAAGGGTAATTGAGAAGACAATCAGAATCTCAAGAGTTCGTATCAAATATTTTTACAAAAACAAAAAGATGACGGATGCCGCATCATTATAGATTTGACCGAACTAAATACTTCCGTTCAGTATGCCTATTCAAAATGGACACGTTTGTCACAGCCAAATAGCTAATTTCTGATGGGTACTTCATGGCTTGCATCAATTTAAGAATGCATACTATTTAGTGCCAATACACAAGGATCATGGGAAATATCTAAAAATTTATCTGGATGGGACAGCCTTGGCAGTATAAAGCCTTACCCATTGGGTTGTCATCGACACCCAGGCTGCTTACAAAATTGTTAAAACCAGCTTTAGCATAATTAAGGAAACATAACCATATTGCCATGGTTTACCTTGACGATATTCTCATTGTAGGTGAGAATTTGGAGATGGCTACATTGGCAGTATCAGCCACAAAACATATTTTTAAAAGCTGGGATTACTTACATCCAGATAAATCAAAAAATGAAACCCTCCACTACCATGGATTATCTGGGGTTCACTATCGATTCTGTTCAAATGTCTATCACCTTGCCACCAAACAAAGGGACAGACTTGACGGAAGCATGGAAAACCCTCACTGGCATCAGGGAACCATCCATTCTGCAAGTAGCCAGAGTGATTGAGAAACTAGTGGATGCATTCCAGCAGCACAATTTGGACCACTCCATTAACAAAACCTGCAAAAGCAAAAATTCTAGCTCTTAAAAATCATGCGGGCCATTTTTGATAGGTCTATGAAACTACCAGAGAAGCTAAATTACAATTATATTGGTGGATAGAAAATGCTCAGCATTGCTCTGACCCCATCACTATCATGAATCCCTCGGTTACATTACAGACTGATGCCAGTGTTAAAGGTGGGGAGCAGCTAATACCACCACCAGTTGTAGTGGCAGATGGAGTGCACAAGATTTAACCCTGTTGGGAGCACTAGGGATTAATTATCTAGAAATGCTGGGAGCATTTCATGGACTCCGGGTCTACTGCTTAGATATGCGCCAGTTGCATGTACGGTTACAAATTAATAATACCACATTGGTGGCCTATATTAATCATATGGGTGGAATAAAATCGATATCATGTGATGAATTGCCTAATTACATCTGGCACTGGTGTCTGGATAGAGAGATTTGGATCTCAGCCACTTACCTTTCAGGTAAACTAAATACGGTGGTAGACACCAGGTCACGCAATTCAACGACAACATTGAATGGATGTTGGATCGGGACCCGGGGCCAGCAGCGATGGATGTTTCTTGCTGCATTGGGGGGATTGTTTTGCTATGCATTTCCCCCCTTCTGCCTCATCAGTCGGGTCTTACAAAAAATTAAATAAGACTCCGCAACGGGTATTTCGGGTTTCCCGACTGGCCTACCCAACCATGGTCCCCAGCAGTACAAAGATGGCCGCAGAACACTGCTTTCGGATCCTCAAACGGCCGGGCCTGTTGGCACACCCTGTGACGGGTAAGTCATCCGTGCCATGATCGAATGAACCTATTGATGCAGATTCTGAACAGGCCATTTCTGGACTACGGACTCTCCGACAGGACGATCTATGTCAACACAGCGTCTGGCATGGAGTCCACCAGAGACAGCACTGACATATGTCAGAAGATGGGAGTGTTCTGCCTTAGAACAAACACTTCATATGACTCGGCCACCATCACTGAAGTGCTGGAGTTCTGGCCACCCTTCATTCCATGAAGGTTTGAGCTACAGTGCCATTAATTTTGCAAGGAGTGCCCTATCTATAACCTGGGCCGAGGGAGTGATCACCTGCCTATAGGATCACACCCACTGGTATCTAAACTGATGAGGGGTATTAATTCTATTCCCCCAGGGCTAGATACACCCATACATGGGACTTAGGCATAGAATTTACTATGCTTCGAGGATGGACACCAATATCGGGGCTCACTCTGGATAAACTAACATATAATATGGTTATGTTTATGGCACTTGTAACAGCACAACGGGTCCAGTCTTTATAAAGCTAAGTATGGATGCCATGTGTTAACCAATGGTAGATAACCTTTCTGATACAGGGGTTACTCAAACTATATCGACCCAGTTCCTCTGGCCAAAAATCTAGGGGCACGGAGAGGACTTTACCCATAAGCCACAAACGCCCTCATCATAAGGTCACAGTGCAAGCCACTTCCAGTTGGTTAAGGGTGGTATTGGGTGCAGCGGAGATGGACACTAATGGTTTTAAATCTCACTCCACCAGGGCTGCATCCACATCGGCGGCTAGGACGATGGGAGTTCCTATGGACCACATCCTTGCTACAGCGGGTTGGAGCAGTGAACGGACTTTTCAGCACTTCTATTATAAACCCGTGGCTGCTCCTGAGACGTTTGCAGGGGAAAATGTTAAGTTCTGTTACATGATTTACCCAATGTGGGGCATATCACTTTAGGTATGATTAAATACCTTCTTTGTTTTTCAGCACGGTATCATGTCTGAAATACGTTCATCCTCCATCCCTAGCATGTCAGTGTGTGAGCATGGACTTGTTCCAGGGCATGAAATCACAGAGCTTTGAAATCTTCACGTAGTCACTCACGTGACTCCGAAGTAAAATAGTAAGATTAAATGAGAACTTACCAGTTTGAAGTTTGATCTTTATTTTATGAGGAGTTACGATGAGGGATTACGTGCCCTCCGCTCCCAAAACCCTCTATTATAAAGTTCAACTGGTATGAAAGTTCTCTCTTATCTTACTATGTTAGTCTACTCTGGTATCTGTGATTTCACACCACTGCTTTGAAGAATGTTGCGCATGCGTGCTGGCGGGGTCTTCACGTAATCCCTCATCGTAACTCCTCATAAAATAAAGATCAAACTTCAAACTGGTAAGTTCTCATTTAATCTTACTATTAAGCATAGTTAATATATCGTCTTGTATTTAGTATCATGTTATAAAGCAATTTTAAATTCACATTCATTTATATAAATACATGAGGTTTTCAATAGTCTAGCCTCTTAGTGAATGGAAACAAGTGCTTATCTTAAAGATAACGTTTCCAATAATGCAATTTTTTTTTTTTGATTTGCTGCAGTTCATTGCACCATGTAGAGATGACATAACATTTGTACTTCAGCTTATCTATTGAGTAATTTTTTACTAAGATGCTTTAGTTTAAAATCCATTATTATGAGTTCGCATGGTCTGATAATTGTAAGATAATTCTACATAAGATAACACATAATAAATGGCGAATCTGCACTCTCAGACAAATAAGTGAGTTTGGTATTCCGTAAAACGCAAGGAATCAAGCGATTTATCAAAGTTCATTCGAGGAAAAAAAGCGAATGGGTGCCAGGTAGCAGGAGAGCGGGGTGAACAGCGACAGAGAGGGGCAGATGCGAGTAAGAGACCGGTGGAGTGACGGTGAGAGGTGGGGGAGAGGGAAGGGGGGTTTATGTTTTGCTCACAGATGTATTTAGTTTAACATTCCGCGGGGAGTGCTGGGGTTTGCACGTTGGTTGTAGAGGCGGGCAATGTCACCCAGTCCCTCCCTCCAGTCCAGGGCAGGGGGATGGGGAATGGGGTGGAGGGATTGTCCTAGCGCTGGGGAGTTCTTGCGGAGACGGGGTGTCCAGGACCTGCAGTGAAGCTGCGATAGCGAGTTCCACTCTCCCCATCTCTCTCCCCATCCCTCTCCCAATCCCTCTGCCCATCTCTCCCTGCCGCTTTTCCCTCTATCTCCCTACTTCCCTCACGCCCCCCCTCTTCTCCGCCCCAGGATCTCGATGTAAACCACCGCCGCCCCGTGTTCTCCACCACATCGATGATGAAGTTGTACTTGAGGCGGGGGCTGTCGGGGTGGACAGGCCGAGCGGCCTGAAGCCGCGGAGGGAGAGGCCGAGTGCAGTTTAGTTCTTGCCCCAGGTCCCACTCCTCTCCCTCCCCGCTGGCCTGGAGCAGTAGCGCCGACGCCCCCAAACCCAGCTCCAGCCTCGCCTTTACCCGTGGACAGACGTCGCTCTGTAGGAAGGAACTGCCGATGTTGGTTTACACCGAAGGTAGACAAAACGTGCTGGTGTAACTCAGCAGGACTGGCAGCATCTTGGGAGAAAAGGAATAGCTGACGTTTCAGGTCGAGACCCTTCTCCAGAGATGTTAACTGACCCGCTGAGTTATTGTAGATTTTGTGTGTATCTCCATTGATTGGTGCTCGACTTTCGCCGTCACAGAGGGGGTTAACCGACAGCCACTGGATAAAGCGAGAGGTACAGCTGACGGTCCCCGGCCCGTCGGGGAATGGGTTCCTCAGGAGTTGGAGTAGAGTTGAGCTGGTTAGCACTGGCTGTCCCGTCACCCTGGACTTCTCCAGCCGCCCCCGGACAGGGATGGGACACTCGGGAGGGGACGGGGACGGTAGTGAGATCACCCGTTCGCACTTTTTCACCATTATCTAACGGCAGTAGCAATTCAATAGCGCTTGCAGCACCGGAGACTTGGGTTCGATCCTGACTATGGATGAAACGCAGAACTGTATACACACAGCAGCTCAGCTGTTTATCTCAAATGTCCTTTGACCTCGGCATGCACAATCGGAATACCAAACTCGCATATTGAAATTATACTCCAGTAAAAACTAAAATATTGCATTGACAAATAGCCAGTTTGACAATAAGCGCGTTTGGTGTTTCAACTGCGCATGGTCAGGTCATAGGTCACTCGAGATAAACATTCTCGGCAACTGAGCTACTGCGTGTACACAGACCTACATCTTATCCGTTGTCAGAATCAAACCCAGGTCTCCGGCACTGCAAGCACTGTTGAATTGCTACTGGACCGTCCCCGTCCTTTCCCGAGTGTCCCATTCGTGTCTGGGGGTGACCCTGGACTGACGGGACATCGGCCCAGAGCAGTGGCGGCCCCAGGCTTACAGCAAGAGCGGAGAAAAAGAGCTAACTCCAGCTCAACTCTGCTCCAACTCCCGAGGAACCTGTTCTCCGACGGGCCGGGGACCGTCAGCTGCACCTCTCGCTTTATCCAATGGCCGTCAGCAAACCCCTCGGTACCGGCGAAAGCCAAGCACCAGTCATCATCGGGAATACACACAAAATGCTGCAGTAACTCAGCAGGTCAGGCAACATCTCTGGAGAAGGGTCTTGAACCGAAACCTATTCCTTTCCTCCAAAGATAAAATAAAATGTTTTAGCCGATTTATTTTACTGAAAAGAGGAAAATGGTGTCAATTGAGGCTGGGTACATAATTCACAGCAAGTTAAACACGCTATTCTTTACTGCCAAAGGAGGATGGTGCAGAAAGATATTTGCTGATCTATTCAACTTTTTGGGTGAAGTCTCTTTCAAGCAATAAAAAAAAGTTATTTTAATTATAATGTAGTAAGTAATTTCAAAATTATTAATAGACTGACAGATTATTTTGTTAATAGTTTCTTTCTTTAGGAGTTATTTTCCACACAGTAATTACAAAACCGTTCATTTGTTGAAAGCCTATTTGATCTAAAATGAATTATGTTTTAGTTATCTGCAGAATCACAATTATTCAGTTTATGGTATGATAATTGCACTGACAACCTGCTGTGTACATTGAATTTCCCATTACAAAAACACTTTCTACAGTATCTTCAATGGAGAAAACAATCACAAAGCATAATCAAATAAACTGTTACACCAAAATTAAAAGGAAATATTTAGGGCAGACTGCTCAGTTAAAGTAAATGTATTCAGTTGCAGTGATTAGTGGGGTGCCACAAGGATCAGTGCTGGGACCCCAGTTATTTACAATATATATGAATGATTTAGATGAAAGAATTAAACGTAACATCTGCAAGTTTGTGGATGACACAAAGCTGGGTGGCAGAGTGAGCTGCGAGGAAAAGACTACCGTGAATACTTATTTCACACCTAATAGATGTCAAAAGTTATTTTACTGCGTTGGTGTAGACCTCAATCACCTACCTTTGACACTCTCCAGCGTGCAAAATTAAATCCTCATTATTCTTAGCACTTATGGTCAGTTCGTGTTCTGTGGAGTTGAAGACATCTAAGAGAAGGTGGCATTTCCGGGTACTGTTGAAATAGAGTTCAACACATTTAACAGCAGAAAAATCTGACAAATGAACCTTCAACAAACAAGATGTAAATACAATGCAAAGTAAAGAAAAATCTTTTGAGATTCATGCAACTTAATATGACATTTTAAAATCTATCGTAACATTTTAAATCCAATGTAGTATGGCAGTCAAATTGTCTGATAAATCCATAAGAGCACAGACATCATTCTGTGTGCTGAAAGACATGTGACAAGACTCCTTGCGCAGTGATATATCAACCTTAAAGACACAACCAAATGCTGCAACTGGCAATACAGCCTTACAGCCCCAGAGACCCACGTTTCATCCTGACTGCAGGTTCTGTCTGTATGGAGTTTGGAAGTTCTCTCTGTGACCACATGGAACAGAAGCTCAATTGAACCAGCAAAATAAATAAAATGGACGCCGGTGCTGATTTATAAAAACGATACTAAGTGATGGAGTAACTCAGCAGGCTGGGCAACATCTACGGATGGCATAGATGGGCGACGATCCAGTCTGGGGCCCTACAGCTGACCGATTGCAGTAGAGGGGAGAATGCTAGGAGGACAAAGCTAGACGAGTTACAGGTGGTTACAGGAGAGGGGGGATTGATTGGCATATGGGTAAATAAAGGCTAGAGATGAAAAGAAGATAAAGGTGTTTTTTAAGGAGAGACGAGAATTTCAACCAATTGACAAAGGACCGGTAAAACAAAAACAGAAAATGCAGGAAATACTCAACAGGTTAGTCTGCATCCCTGGGAAAGGTCTCCAACCTGAAATGTTGACTCTGATTCTCTTTCCACACATGCAGTCTAACATATTGAGTATTTCATGCATTTTTTTTGTTTTTGTTTTAGATTTCCATCATTTTTTTTGAATGGTGATGTTTCCAAGTCACATAGGTCACCACGAGGTCCACTAAGTCAACTCCAGCTCTCAGGAAAAATCTGATCAGTCCCATCTCTCATCTTATTCCTCAGGATCTGCAAATTGTTTTTCTTCAATTGTCTTTTCTGTTACCTTTTCAAGCCTTAATTGTGTATCTACTATTCTTACAACCTATGAATTTAATATCATTATCACTTTATGCACACAAATAATTTATCACACATGAATCCCTTCTCCCCCATTTTAAATCGCCTATCACCCTCACCATACCTTTTATTTATCACTTTATATCTGCCTTACAAATTCTTTAGAATATATAGTCATGAGAAGATTTATCGTACCTAAACTTTTTTTGACTTTGTACAAGTCTGTCAAATCTCATTGTGATCTTATTGCACCAATTAGAACAATGCCAGCTTCTTCAATTCAACTTTGTTGCAGATATCTTCCATTTCTGATAAATCTTTTCTACATCCCCTCTGGAACATTCACACTTTTCATGATTGGAATTACACACAATATTCCTCATGTGTCTTGTAAATGATAGAAAGACTTTGGGAAGTTAGATCATTTGTTACTTGCTGTAACCGCAATCTGATCTTCTCTATTTTGTCGGAGAAAAGTCTGAAGAAGGGTCTCAACCCGAAACATGACCCATTCCATCTTTCCAGAGATGCTGCCTGTCCCGCCGAGTTACTCCAGCATTTTGTGCCTACCTTCGATTTAAACCAGCATTAACAATTCTTTCCTGCTCTATTTTGTGCTGGCCTAACATCCACTGCTTCCAATTCACAAGAGTCTCTCAAGGCTACAGGTTCAAATGATGCATTCACGTCACAGAAAATCACTTCATGCTCACTCTATGCAATTCAGCACCTTTATTCATGTTTGGATCAAAGCTTTACCATGGGTGGTGAAAGCCAAAGTGAACACAGTATGAGATTTAGTGGTAAGAGTGCACCACTTACCGTTAACAGCCATTAAATGAGTTAACAAGCCATTCATAGAAATGTACGATAAAGGCTTCCAAGCAGAATAAAGTTTGTACCCTCAATGCTTTGTCCAAGTGTCAATCATTATAGAATATCACAAAATTACTGAATAAGTGAAGCTGGTAGGTGATCACCTGCTAATTTTGTGACAAACCAAGCTTTGAACATAAAAAATCATCTTATTCCAGTATTTATTTTCACACAATGATATCTATACAATGGATTGTACTTTATCAGATAATATTTCAATTCAAAATCTACTTCAATAAAGACATGTAATATTAATACAGTAAATCCTTGTTTTAACAGTCTCCTTTATAACAGATTTTGGATATAGTGGACTGACCTACCGACCCACCTGGCCGTTTAGAGCTTGGCTTCTGATACCACCCACCCCCGATTTGCGAGGTGCACCAATGAGCCCTTCTTCCTCCTCCGCACAGTGCGGTGACATGGCTGTGGTTGTGACTCATGTTGTAGCCCCTGGAGACAGCGTTTTCTTTGGGCTGCTGCCAACGACAGGTTTGGTCACCATGGGGCTCGCTCCACTCTCAGCTGCTGCTGCTTCTTGCCTTCAACGGTGGCTTTGTCCATTCCACGTTTGAATGCTGCAATTCCACCTCCCGTCGTTCTGTCCACTCGATCTATCTCCCCTTCCACTGCAGCAGCCGCCTCCTTCTCCCAACGTTCTATCCACTCGGCCTTCCCCCCCCCCCCCACCTCACCCCACCTCTTTCTTCTCCCAAGAGTCGCCAACACACTCCACCTTGCAAGCAGCAGCAGGTGAGAGGGGAGGGAGCCCCATGGTGACCAAGTGTGTCTGTCGTTGGCAGCATCCTGAAGAAACCGCTGTCCCTAGGGTCCACAACATGAGCCGCAACAACAGCTGTATGAACCAGTGACGAAGGGCTCACTGGTGCAGGCCAGCGGCATCAGCACCTAGTTTCAAGGTGAGATGACACAAAGTGCAGGAGTAACAGTAGACTGAATCAATCTGCATATACATATCCCTATCTAAAGGTCCCTTAAATGCCACTATCATATCTGCCTCAAACACTACCCCTCGCAGCACCTTCCAGGCACTCGCCACCCTCTGTGTCAACAAAACTTGCCTCACACAACTACTTTAAACTTTGCCCTCATCTTAAAACGTAGTATTTTTCCATCTTGGGAAAAAAGTTGGCTGTCGGTCAACGCAATCAATGTCTCTCATAATTTTATATATTTCTATTTGGTCTTACTGCAACCTCCAGCATTTCAGAGAAAATAATACAAGTCTGTCCAACCTGCAGCTAATACCCTCTAGTTCAGCCGTCTTTCTGGTAAACCACCTCTGACCCTTTCATAGAAACATAGAAAATAGGTGCAGGAGTAGGCCATTCGGCCCTTCGAGCCTGCACCGCCATTCAATGTGATCATGGCTGATCATCCAACTCAGTATCCCGTACCTGCCTTCTCTCCATACCCCCTGATCCCTTTAGCCACAAGTGCCACATCTAACGCCCTCTTAAATATAGCCAATGAACTGGCCTCAACTACCTTCTGTGGCAGAGAATTCCAGAGACTCACCACTCTCTGTGTAAAGAATGTTTTCCTCATTTCGGTCCTAAAGGAATTCCCCCTTATCCTTAGACTGTGACCCCTTGTTTCCAAAGCCTCGACAACCTTCCTGTAAGGGGGTGACCAGAACTGTATAAACTACTCCAAATGCAGCCTAAGTGAAGTCCTATAAAGTTGCATTATGACTTCCTGACTCTCACACGCATTGCCCTGACCTATGAAGTAAGCAAACCATATGCCTTCTTTACCATTCTATCAACTTGTGCTGACACTTTCAGGGAGTTATTAACTTCTCCAAGATCCCTTTGAACATCAATGCTGTTAAGGGTCATGCCATTTGTACATTTTCTCCTTACATTTAACCTCCTGTACCTCACATGCTCAGATTCATCTGCCATTTCTCTACTCACTTCTTTAGCTGATTCATATCACTATGAGTTTGACAGCCTTCACACAGCCACGACCTGAGCAATCTTGGTGTGATCTGCATATTTACTAACTAACCCGTCTACATCTGCATGCAAACAGCAGAGATAGGGGTATGTAGCCAAGTCCATCACACCAACCAGACTTCCTCACATTGATTCCAAGTACACTTCATGCTGACTCGGAAAAGCAACCAACATAATCCAAGCCATTCCTTTGCTAACGTCCCGTTCCCTGCTAACGTCCAGTAGAAGGTATTGAAGCTTGAAATCAAGTCAAGTCAACTTTATTTGTCACATACACGTACAAGATATATAGTGAAATGAAAGTGGCAATGCTTGCGGGATTAACAGAACAACAGAACAGAACAAAACCAGTATTTACATTTTTTTTAAAACACACAACAGTAATTACTCCCTGGTGAGATCAAAATTTACAGTTGTGATCACCTGTGGGAAGAAACTCCATCTCATACACTCTGTTTTCGCAGCGTGACAGTGGAGGTGCTTGCCTGACCCTAGCAACTGGAACGGTCCGTTGCTGGGGTGGTAGGGGTCCTTCATGATCTTGCTGGCTCTGGATCTGCACTTCCTGGTGTATAGGTCCTGCAGAGGGGTGAGTGTAGTTCCCATGGTGCGTCCGGCCAAACACACTACTCTCTGCAGAGCCTTCCTACCCTGGGCAGAGCAGTTTCCAAACCAGATCGAAATGTTTCCGAACAGGATGCTTTCTACAGCACCAGAGTAGAAGGATTGAAGGATCCTCAGAGAGACTCTGAATTTCCTCAGCTGCCTGATGTGGTAAAGGCACTGCCTTGCCTTTCTCACCAGTGCGGCAATGTGTGTTGTCCATGTCATATCCTCTGCGGTGGACTCCCAGGTATTTAAAGCTGATCACCCTAGCTACAGTAGTCCCATTTATCCCCAGTGGCATGTACGCCAACAAACAAACTCAGGAACAGCTTCTTCCCCTCTGTTATCAGGCTTCGGTGTAGTACTTCCATAAGCTAGGGTATTGTCCAATTCACCTCTACCACGTTGTGGGCATTAGACTTTACCTATGGAACTGATGCACTACAATGCAGAAAACTATATTCTACACTCCGTATCTTCCCCTTTGCTTTAATGGATTAATTATACGAGTTTAATTTGTTTGTATTCATGAATGTTACATTTGATATGTTTGGTTAGCATAAAATCAAAGCATTTCACTGTACCTCATTACATGTGACAATAATAAACATAAACCAATAAAAAATAATGCAATAAATTATCAGTTATACCAGTAACCAGGTCATAATAGTGCAATACATGTAAAGTCCATAGTAAAGTAGTTGAAGTAGGGTTGTGGTTAAGCTTGTGCTGTGTGACTCAAGAGCCTGATGGTTCCTGTTCCTGAATCTGCAGTTGTCACATTCCAATATCTTCTTCCCCACGATATCAGGGTGATGAGAGCGTGCCAAAGGTGGTGTGGGTCTTTGATGATATTAGCCACTTTCTTAAGGCAGCACTTCATGTAGATGCCTTCAATAGCAGGTAAATCAACACCCTTAACGGATAATGTAATGTCCATTACTTTCTGCAGCCTCCTTCATTCTTGGGTGCTTGAGTTAATTTAACGAGGTTGTGATACAACCAGTCAGTATGCTGTCTACCGTCACCTGTAGATATTCGATAGGATATTTTGCAATGTCTGAATCTGTTCACATTTCTAGGGAAGCAGAGGCATTGATGAGTTTTCTTTGTGACTGCGTCAACACCCTGGACTGAGGACAGATCGGGGTGGGAGATTACTACCTTCACGTGGTCCACCCTGTTTCGACGAATGCAATCAACCTGGCGTGCACAATCAAATAAGATTAAATAGAACAAGTTGTCCTGCAACTTTAGGCTGTGCACGCCATAGGCAAGAAGAAGAAGGACAGATCACCAGAGGTGCATCCCACCGATGAAGACAGGTTCATGCTTCCCTTCCTGTGGTCAACAAAAACTCCATTGAACTTGCTAACATTGAGATTAATGGGTAATGGGTAGACTAGAGGGACAGAGCGACAGGAGAAGGAAGTGGCGTCGGCGGTCGAGGGGGTGAAGAGGCCAAGTGGGGACAGAGCACCAAGAGGAGGCGGTGATGTTCGAGTGGTGAACAGACATAGAGACCGCTGACAGCATGAAGCAGCAGCTAGTCTTTGACATTACAAGCCATAAAAAAGTTATGATTGTCTACGTTATCTATGCCTCTCATAATTGTTTATATCCTCAGTCTCCAAAGGAAACAAGCCAAGTTTGTCCAACTTCTTACAGCTAATACCCTCTACTCCAAGATTTGGGTAAACCTTTCCTGCACCCTCTTCAAAGCATCCACATTCTTCCTGTAATGAGAGGACCAGAAACGTGGCCGAACCAAAATTATATAAAGCTGCAACATGACTTCCTGACTTAATAGCCTAATCGATGAAAGTAAGCATGCATTATGCCTTCTTTACCACTCTTTCTATTACTGCTATGACTTTCGGACAACTATAGGCTTGGATCCCAATATCCCTTTGTACATCAGTGCTATTAAGGGTCTTGCCATTAACTATATTTTCTGCTTATGAGTGCTCACAAAGTGCAATACCGCACAATTAACAACTGATAGCAATGAGGTTCTGGTGGAAAGAACTGCTGAGCAAACTAAACTTGCATGTTGCAGTATTAATGCAGGAGTTGGAAACAAATATTAGGGAGCTGTGCGAGAGCCAGAGTCAAAGTGTATTGTTAATCGGAACAATTGAAAATAAGTAAACTCCAGCCTTCAACTTATTTCTATTGCATCCATATTAATATCGCAAAGTTCTCAGTCTTTTTATTCACACGAATAAATGGCAATGTTAATCACCTGGGCACACCTACACGAATAAAGATTGCTATTGATTCAAATAGCAGCTACTCAATATTTACACAGGTTGCAATCACTTGACATAACCAATTCTAGAAAATAACAATATATTTACATGGGTGCCAACCACTTTACATAATGGATTGTTGAAACTAGCCACAGCTTTCATCCAGCACATCAATATAACTAATTAGGATTTATATGTGGATGTGTTCAGTATTGGGACAGGCAGCAGGCATGACCTGACTCCATGAACAGATAAGGCAAAGGGCTGAGTTAACAGGAACACAGACTTATATGATGAGAAACCCAATAAGACTTGAAGGTAAGAAAACCAGATGAGATGGGGATATTGAACAATAATGTTTAAAATGTTCTATATGGCCAAAAACAGTGATCAGTAACTCAGCATGTAACTCAGCATGCCGGGCAGCATCTCTGAAGGACATGAACAGGCAACTCAGGACCTTTCCCAAAAATCTAACCTAGCCACATTCTGCGGAGATCCTGCCCCACTGAGTTACTCCAGAACTTTGTATTCTACAGAATAAAAATGGTTCAGATTCTGAACATGTGCATAAAATAAAAATTTACCGATGAATAATTTCTAATTTTGCAGCTGTAATTTTCTCACCCTTTAGTCCCTCACCCAAATGACTTTGTTTTTGTTTATGTTAAATATGCATTATCAACAAATATAACCAATCTTTGCCCACTATAATAAATGGAGTGCACAAAGGTGTACCTCAGAAATATTGGTGTCTGATGTGGCCATTAATGCAAAAGGACGTCTTCAACTTGTTTGGGAAATTATTAGTGCATCAATAATTGAGAAGTTCCACAAAGCTTCTGATGATGCAGCAACTGGAAAACTACTGGATCATCAGTAGTCAACCTTATCATTATCAACAGGCTATTTGCAAATGTCATCTTCTATCGACTTCATATCCTTGCAGCAGGAAGATTGCGACAAGCTGCAGTGAAGCAACTGAGCAGAGCAGTCAACTGTGGACATGAATTTTTTCAAGGCAGCCCGAACGGCAATTGCAGAGAACAGTGAGAACCACTTCATACAGCATTTATTGATCTCAATCTTCAAGATTGGCTTCAATCTTCAAGATTGGCTTCAATCTTCTGTGCAGCGAGGTTTGGTTCAAATAGCTGGCAAAGACTGGCTGTCTTCCAAGGTTCTTCAAAGTAAAGTTCCTCTATGCAGAATCTACTAAGATTACTCAAAACCTTTTTGCATAATCATGCAGTCAAGTCTATTTGGACTCTAAACATACGTGAAACCTCCTTTGCACTCCTGCAGTAAACATGCATTTGGGACACCTACACATTTGAATAGCTAGAATACTATTCAATCCATCTCTATTCTGGGCAAAAATAAAAGTGCACACATTTGTTACCAGATATCTGCAAATTGCAGATTACACAGCAATGATGACACACTCAGAGAATCATTTTCAACATTACAATTTTTTAAACATGTCACAATTTTGGACTGAAGATGACCAGTGTATTAGGGTAAGATATGACCGAGTCCCTATTATCAATATTTCAATTACATTTTAGGGTCTACCCAATTAATTGGGATCCACTAATAATCCATGAGTTCATAAAAAAAAGACCTGTACACATCTTGGAAGTATAGAGTACACATTCCGATACATTTGGATCTTTAAAAGTACACAATTCTAACGCAACATCAAATTTGAAGGCTTGGACATATTCAATGGATGAATGTACATAGTCAATGGATGAATGTGGAAACAAGGAACTGGA
Organism: Raja brachyura; assembly: GCA_963514005.1. The sequence continues at coordinate 40,756,812 of OY740784.1, read as the reverse complement.
GATGCTCACTTACAAAAAGAGAGACAAAATGCTAGAATAACTCAGCGGGTCATGCCGCATCCCCGGAAAACATGGATAGGTGACGTTTCGGGTTGGGATCCTTCTTCGGAATCCTAACCAAAACGTCACCTATCCATATTCGCCACAGATGTTGCCTATTGACCCGCTGATTTACTCCAGACTTTGTGTCTTTTTCAGTGGATGAACGATAGAATATTCTTAATTGAGAACTAATCTACGGCAGAAAAGTTAATTGAATTCCCGCTTCTGGGTTTCAATTGGAACTGGGATTTTGATGTACTGTACATCAGTGTGGATATCCGGAAGGCAGCGGCAATCAAATCAAATTCTCGGATGATTTCCAAAAAAGTAAAATGGAGCAAATTCTAAGTAACAGAGAGAAACAATACCAAATAGCACACAAAAATATCAAACACTACTTTTAAGTATAACAGATGTAATAGAGACCACCATTCCGTTGTGGATTTTTATAGCTGTAGCAGTTTGCTCAAGCATGCCTGCTTCGTTTGCTCCAAGCCTGAAGGAGCAGGCAATACAATGAATAATGTACAACAAAGAGGATATTTCTTCTAACTGTTTGTTTTTTTTACCCTGGGCACTGAGTCACACATTTAACATTTCTACCATTAAAATACCTGAGACAAACTCTCCATAGACTAGAGAGTTCTTTGTGGTCCACCTGTTACAATGACTGCTTTACGGCTTTATAATTTGCTCCTTAGCACATTTCATTGCTATGCTATTGTGAGATAAAGGCCTCGAAATTCACTCACGGAATGCTGAAAAAGGTCTGTGCAACCGAAAATGGGGCAAACTATTGTGTGTTTCTGCATCTCAGTATAGACACAAAATGCTCGAGTAACTCAGCGGGTCAGGCAGCATCTCTGGAGAGAAGGATAGGGTGACGTTTCTGGTCGAGACCCTTCTTCAGACTAATGTCAGGGGAGGGGGAGGGACAGATATAGAATTTAGTTGGAGGCAGTAAGACTAGTGGGAGAACTGGGAAGGGGGAGGGGATAGAGAGGGAAAGCAAGGGCTATCTGAAGTTAGAGAAGTCAATGTTCATACTGCTGGGGTGTGAATTACCCAAGCAAAATATGAGGAGCTTTCCTCCAATTTGCACTGGGCCTCACTCTGACAATGGAGGAGGCCCAGGATAGAAAGGTCAGATTAGGAATGGGAGGGGGAGTTGAAGTGCTGAGCCACCGGGAGATCAAGTAAATTAAGACGGACTGAGCAGAGCTGTTCAGCGGAACGATCGCCAAACCTGTGCTTGGTCTCGCCGATGGAGAGAAGTTGACACCTGAAATAACGGATACAGTAGATGAGGTTGGAGGAGGTGCAAGTGAACCTCTGCCTCACCTGGAAAGACTTTTTGAGTCCTTGGATAGAGTCGAGCGGGGAGATAAAGGTACAGGTGCGGGTTAGCAGTAAAATGTAGACACAAGATATGCAGATGTTGGTATGCAGTCATAGGGTATGAAAACAAGCCCTTGGGCTCAATTTGCCCATGCCGACCAACATGTCCCATATACATGTCCCAACAGCCCATATACCTTCTAAACCTATCCTATTTATTTACCTGTTCAAATGTTTTTTAAAGTTGTAACAGTACCTGCCTCAACTACCTCCTCTGGTAGCTCATTCCATATACCCACCATCCTGTGTGTAAAAAAGTTGCCTTCAGGTTCTTATAAAATCTATCCTCCCTCACCTTAAAGCTATATCTTCTTTTTCTAGATTCCTCTACTCTGGGTAAAAGATTCTGCATTTACCATATAGTCCTCTCGTGATCAAAAAGCTGGAGTAACTCAGCAGGATAAGCAGCATCTCTGGAGAGAAGGAATGGGCGATGTTTCGGATCGGGATCTTTCTTCAGACTGGTTAGGGATAAGGGAAATGAGAGATATAGATGATGAGAGATGTAGAGAGATAAAAAACAATGAATGAAAGATATGCATAAAAGTAACATTGATAAAGGAAACCAGCCATTGTTAGCTGTTATTTGGGTGAAAATGAGAAGCTAGTGCGACTTGGGTAGGGGAGGGATAGAGAGAGTGGGAATGCAAGGGCTACCTGAAGTTAGAGAAATCAATATTCATACCACTGGATGTAAGATGCCTAACCTGAAAGGACTGTCGGGGTACCTGGACAGAGTCGAGGGAGGAGGTAAAGGGACAGGGAGGAGGTAAAGGACAGGTTGCATCTTCTGCGGTTACAGGGGAAGGTTGGGTGGGAAGGGATGAGTTAACCAGGGAGTTGTAGAGGGAACAGTGTCTGCGGAATGTGGAAAGGGGTGGAGATGGGAAGATGTGACTAGTGTTGGGATCCCGTTGTAGGTGGTGAAAATTTCAGAGGATTATGTGTTGTTTGCAACGGCTGATGGGGTGAAAGGTAAGGACTAGGGGGACTCTTGTCTCCATTGCATCTAGGGGGAGTTGGAGTAAGTGCGGAGCTGCGGGGTACTGGGGAGACATGAGTGAGGGCCTCATCTATGATTGGAGAGGGGAACCCTCGTTCCAGAAAGAATGAGGACAGCTCGGATGTGATGAGGACATCCGAATGTGGCCACACCAATGTGCAAGTATACCATAACCTCCCAACTTCTATATTCAATACTCAAAATGATGAAGGCCCGAGTGCCAAAAGTCGTCTTGACCACTTCATCCACCTGTGACAACACTCTCAAGGAACTATGTACCTGCACTTGTTCTGCTCAACAACACTCCCTGGTGCCTTGCCATTCATTGTGCAGGTCCTGCCCTGGTTTGACTTCTCAAAATGCAACACCTCGCACTTATCTGTATTAAACTCCATTAACCATCCTCAGCTCCCCTGCTCAACCAATCAGATAACCATCATTGCTATCTACAATTCCGCCCCACCTTCGTGTCATCTGCAAACTTGTTAATGATGCCTTGTTGATACTCATCCAAATTGTTCATATAAACCAAAAACAGCAAAGAATGCCACTCAACAGAAGCCTCCGGTCCAAATAACAACCTTCTTCTGAGGGGAAAAATTTAAAGGAAATGTGCAGGGCAACTTAAAAAAAAACTAATTTAGTGGTGAGGGTCTGGAACACATTGACAGGGGTGGTGATAGAAGCAGATACAGGCATTTAGGAGGATTTTAGATGGGCACATATTCAGGGAATGGAGAAATATGATAGCAATGTTACAAAATTTTGAGATTTTAAAAATCAAGTCTGCAATTTATCCCATCAGATAAAGCATAAAAAGAAGTTTAATTTGACACCTAATTCACTTTCATATCTTCAGTGTTAAGAAAGTTATGACCATTTTCATACTCGGAAATTAGCATCTTGTTCCCCATTGCCTTTCAATTGACTTCACTCAAAAGCTGTGATCTAGAACCGTTAAAAGCCCATAACTTTCTTAAAAATTAAGAGAACTCAATGAAATTTCCAGTTATTATAGATTGAAGCATTCTGAAACAAATATGAAACAATCTTACTTGGATGACCTGAAATTAAAGCATATAATTAGTTATCTAATTGTAGCTAATTACAAAATTCAATGAGTAGATCTAAACATCTATCCATTTCTTAAGAAAATATAAACTTTTTTAAAATTGTCTAAGTGTCCAAATAACATGCACACAATAATCCACAATATAACATAATTTTTAAATCTCATTTTCATGAATTTCTGGGCCAAATGGAAGGAATTTAGTGTTTAATGCCTGTAAATTAATGGCCATTTAAATCAGCTAGCGAGTGGGTTTTAGTGGAATGCGGTGGATTGGAACGTTGTGGTTTGCTGTGAAGTCGGTATGAAAAATACAGCTGGTTCATACATTTTTTTTGGACCCCATTTGGCAACATGAAAATATTATTAAAGCCTCCATAAAAACCAACTTTTAATACAAAAATAAACTGTGTCCCTTTTTTTCTCCCCTACGCAAAATCCTTCCCGTTATCGGCACTCACGGCTTTTGAAGGTGATTTTTAAATTACTCTAGATAATAAATAATTTGGCGTAATTTAAAAATACCTTCATTAATGAAATGTCGGAGCGGTTTTTCTTCCGCAACGAAATCGCTCGACATTGATCGATTTGCCCAGTCTGAAGAAAAACGGCACTTTAAGCCCGCCTCCCTCTGAAAGGCGCCAAAGTTGCGCACACGGGGAGCGGCAGAACTGCAGCGCTGCTCAAGGTAAGTTTTGTAACATACCTAAATATGGATCATATGCAGGCAGAGAAGATTTGTTCATGCGGCATCATGTTGGCCACGGACAGTGTGGACCGCAGGCCCTGTTCCCGTACTGTATTGAACTGTTCAATAATATCAATTTCATGGTTACTCTGAGCTAACTTCAAGTAACCCTTGCATACCCCCTCTCTCTCCGTCCCACCCCCACCTGTCTTACCAGCTTCAAAGTCATCTTGTTCAGTCTCATTGTCTGTAACTCGTTCTCACCAACACACGGCTAAAAATGGGCTGTTTCCTTTACCATCGTTACTTTTTTGCATATCTTTAATTAATTTGTTCTATATCTCTCTACATCACCGTCTATATCTCTCGTTTCCCTTTCCCCTGAAGCAGGATCTCAACCCAAAATGTCACCTATTCCTTTTCTCCAGAGATGCTGCTTGACCCACTGAGTAGTTTTTTGTATCACTCATCACTCTGAGCTTGGGGTCATATTAGGCCACAGCTATTGATCTATGCAACATCAGTTTGTTGATCACTGTGACATTAAATAGGTCATGGTCATGGACATAAGAAAACCATATGGGTTTTTTTTTATACAGCCCACAAGAGAAGACAGGGGATTTTGATACCTCTCCAGATTTCCCCAAAGAATGGACATTCATAAACTGAACTCATGCAGTTATGCCTTAACGAGTAAGGCAGCTGGATGCCAAGAGCACCAAACTGGAGTCCTAGAGTATCTCCGTAGCAAAAAGGACGTCCTATGTGGGTGATGTTCCCCACCAGGCTGTTCAGGTCTTTAGAGATTCTGAGACTCTCTCCCTCCCCCTTCCATCAATGCAGCAGCCATTCTTGAGGATTCTTTCTCCATTTCCATCTTTGAAGTATATTTGCAGCATAGAGCTCAAGCTGTTCTATTAGTGGCAGCATAGGAGATATGCTGAAGTAGCACATTAGCTCAAACACATTCCTTATCAAGAAGAAAATGCTGACTCAAATATCATTCATCTCACCTGGGGAACTCAATATCTGATTTACAATGAATGTAAATGAAAGATTTGTCAGTTCATTTCAATTTATAATAAGCTACCAGTGATTTACCATCTTCTTTGCTGAAAACAGGATCACATCACTAGTCCTGGTATTATAAATTCACAATCAAAAGATATATGAAATAACTGACATCACATGATCAGCAAATCCAAAACCCAAATCTTGGCTTTCTGGATGCAGCACATCCGCCAACAAAAATAGAAAATGCAGTCAGAAGTTTTCATTGCACTGATTGTAAAGGAAAGCAGAGTCAGTATTTCTGTTGTTGTGGAAAACATCGCTGTAAGGTAGCAACAGGTTTATCCTGCAATCTATAAAATGACCCAGAACAAACTATTAATTTGTGTTTACAAGTAGGGATAAATAGGTTTTACACAGCTTTCAATTATGTTTTTGTTCACAAATCTTCACAAATATTCAGACTTTAACAAAGATTTTAATAAGTGAGTTTGGTGATCTCAATAAACGTAAGGAATTACGGGATTTGTCAAAGGTCATTCGGGAAAAAAAAATATTGTTAACGATTCTACCAATTACTTAATCTAGAATTCTGTCAACTCAATAGCTTCCTTTCTTGTTCTGCTGTTCACACACTACTTACACAGTCCCAGCTAGTTCAGTTCATTAATCTGCAATTATGAGATATTCAAAAAAATTAAAGAACTTATTCTTTTCATTTAATCCTTAATGTGTTTGCTACTGGAATAAGAAAATATTACGTGTTTTAAACATTTTCTTATCTTTATTCATCATTTATGTGTACAAATATACTTAACCTGAGGCAGGCAGCGACTGTAAAAGTGTGATGTGGGCTGATGCTTTAACTACAGGCATTGTGAACATACCGTTAAGGCAAGGGTCGGCAACTTATGGGCCATGGGCCGGATCCAGCCCATAACCCGAAATCATCCAGACCGCAGGTGTATTTTTTTAGTGACTGGAATGTTGTTCTTGCCTTCAGTGGGAACTTGCCCAGAGTTGTCCCAGTGCACGGGCAAGGCAGCTCTCCGGGACGGTTTTGACTGGGGTGGTTTTACATTGTGAAGTTCACTGTGCCCGAGTTATTGATCAGAATGAACACCCGCTCCTGTAGACATGTCTCACTGTTAAATCTGTCACAGATGGATTCCACCACCTGTTGGTCAATAATAGGATCAATCTCCTGAACCAGTGGCGGCGGATCTACCGGCGTGTTCTTTCCGAACTGAACTCACTGTGGCATGAATCTATTAACAGAACCACTCTGCTGCTGGATTCTAAGTTGTCCCTGCCTTCCTTCTGGAACCCTCCTCGTCCCCATCATATGCCGAGTTTTCAGAGTGCTGGTTAAACGTGGCTGGTCGCAGTTAAGTCTATGAAACCGGCTCCATAAGAGACTGCGGGCTGGATTAACGAAAGAAAGGATCATTCCGCCCATTGTAGTGTGTGGCTGTTCGTGAGGAGTGTGAGAGTGGAGGAGTGTGGGCGAGATTTAATTTCCAGCGGCATGCAAATGATGCACCCACAAGGGTTGACGCTGCAACGGCAGTTGCGAGAGAGAGTCTGTTTCAGCAGTTTGTTTATTTTCAGCTGAGTTAAATAAATAAAACACAAAGCGACCTGAATGGTCACCACATTTACTGCCGATGTCCTACATACCTGCCATTGTAAAAGTTACATTATTATACCGCAAAGAGTGAACAAATCCAAATATATCACTGAAAACTGTAAAAGTTTGTTGCCGAAGTTCTTAAAGCAATACTATGTCTACTGAACATAGTAATTATTTTGAGACTCTGGTATAACAGTTATATGTTCTCAAGCATAAAGCAATAAAACACCGAAGCATAAAGCAATAAAACCAACAAAATCATCATCATTTTTGTACAAATGAACAATAAATACACCTAGTTAATAGTTTTGAAAGCAGTATTTTCTATCCTCAAAGAAGCAAAACTGGAAAATACGGATGAAACGCGGGTCTGTATACACGCAGCAGCTCAGCTGGCGAGAATGTTTATCGCGAATGACCTGGGAATGCGCATTTGAAATACCTAACTCGCATATTACACAGATTAAAAACAAAATGGCAGGTACATTGAAAACTTATTTTTATAATGGCCTAAGGATATGCACATTTAGTGTTAAGCTGTTAAATCCTTTCCAAAATATGACCTGCACTGTGCATATAACTTTGTTTTTTCTTTGCTAGTTCTAAAGAGTGTGCAATGTTAGCAATGTTACTCTTTCAAAATATTTATCTAACACGTTGAGTATTACAGCATTTTAAGTTTTTATACCGACTCCATTCTTCTCACTTGTCATTTTGCTGACACAGAAACAATATATGAAAAATGGTGCCATCCTATTTAACTCCTAGCCAAGATTCTGATCTCACCTCACCATTAACATAATTTATTTCCAGCTGAAATTACATCACTGGTTTCTGGCTCCATCTCAACTCGCTTAGTGTTGACGGACTTATTGCAGACAACTTAATACCTGTCTGAATGTATCCCATTTTGTACTTTCTATGAACCAGACTATGCAAAACTGTTGGTATATTTGCGGACAATATTACTGCCATTGGATAAATAACAGGTATCAACGAGTAAAGAGTGCAGGTGATAGATCCATAATCTGGTTGAGAGCAGAAGATTGACGAAGTCCTCAATGAAAATTACTCCTCCGTTTCTACCTCGGAAAAAGATTTGAAGACTAGGGAAATCGGTAAAGTTAACAGCGATGTCCTGTAAAAAGTCCGTATTACGGTAGAAAGGGTGGTGGATGACTTCAAAGTAGATAAATCCCCGTGGGCATGATAAGGTATGCGAGAAGCTAGAGAGGAAATTGCGCGAGCTCTCACTGAGACCTATGCATCATCATTACCCACGGTGAGATCCGGGAGGGCGATCAATGTCATGCCTTCTTTAAAGGGCTGGAAACAAACAGACCAGTAAGCCTGACAGTCTGAAGAAGGGTTTTGGCCCGAAACGTTGCTTCTTTCCTTCGCTCCATAGATGCTGCTGCACCCGCTGAGTTTCTCCAGCACTTTTGTCTACCTTCGATTTTCCAGCATCTGCAGTTCCTTCTTAAACAGCCTGACATTTATGGAAGGTAAGTTACTGGAGGGGATTCAGAGCCATAAGATATACAAGCAATTGGGAAGGCAGGGGTTTGGTTAAGGACAGACAGCATCATGTTGTCATGTCTCATTAATTTAATTGAATGTCAACGAGGGTGGAGTAGTAGATATTATCCATATACACTTTGGCTGCTCTGGAAGGGAACATCTAATTAATTGTTTCTCCCAGAGTTCTGACTATATACTAGGGCACACCCCTCAACCACGTGACAACGTGACAACTCCTTCCCTCCAAACACAGTCATGTGACCCTGCTCATTCTGCTTGTGTTGCCACTTCCAGCGAACTGTGGAAAGTGGGCCATGAGAATCGAGGTGATCTCTCTACACTGACTGGAGTTGCAGTTGTGGGAAGTCCATAATCTTTGCCTTAAAACACTTTGGAGGTATACAGTGCCCTCGAGCGGTGTACAGTTCCATCCATAATGTTTGGGACAAAGACCCATCATTTATTTATTTGCCTCTGTACTCCACAATTTGAGATTTGTAATAGAAAAAAATCACAAGTGGTTAAAGTGTATTTTTATACATTTTGGTTTCACCATGTAGAAATTACAGCTATGTATATGCATAGTCCTCCCATTTCAGGGCACCATAATGTTTGGGATATATGGTTTGTAATAACTCAGGTGTGTTTAAATGCCTCCTTAATGCAAGTATAAAAGAGCTCTCAGCACCTAGTCTTTCCTCCCGTCTTTCCATCACCTTTGGAAATTTTTATTGCTGTCTATCAACATGAGGACCAAAGTTGTGTCAATGAAAGTCAAAGAAGCCATTATGAAACTGAGAAACAATAATACAACTGTTAGAGGCATTAGCCAAACCTTTGGCTTACCAAAATCAACTATTTGGAACATCATTAAGAAGAAAGAGAGCACTGGTGAGCTTACTAATCGCAAAGGGACTGGCAGGCCAAGGAAGACCTCCACAGCTGATGACAGAATTCTCTCTATAATAAAGAAAAATCCCCAATCACCTGTCCGACAGATCAGAAACACTCTTCAGGAGTCAGGTGTAGGTTTCTCAATGACCACTGTCTGCAGAAGACTTCATGAACAGAAACACAGAGGCTACACTGCAAGATGCAAACCATTGGTTAGCTGCAAAAATAGGATGGCCAGGTTACAGTTTGCCAAGAAGTACTTAAAAGAGCAACTATAGTTCTGGAATAAGGTCTTGTGGACAGATGAGACGAAGATTGACTTATATCACAATGATGATAAGAGCAAAATATGGAGGAGAGAAGGAACTGCCCAAGATCCAAAGCAGACCACCTCATCTGTGAAACACGGTGGTGGGGGTGTTATGGCCTGGGCATGTATGACTGCTGAAAGTACTGGGTCACTTATCTTAATTGATGATACAACTGCTGATGGTAGTAGCATAATTAATTCTGAAGTGTATAGATACATCCTATCTACTCAAGTTCAAACAAATGCCTCAAAACTCATTTGCCGGCGATTCACGCTACAGCAAAACAATGAGCCAAAACATACTGCTAAAGCTACAAAGGAGTTTTTCAAAGCTAAAAAATGGTCAATTCTTCAGTGGCCAATCATCCAATCTGAACCCAATTGAGCATGCCTTTTATGTGCTGAAGAGAAAACTGAAGGGGACAAACCCCCAAAACAAGCATAAGCTAAGGATGGCTGCAATACAGACCTGGCAGAGCATCACCCGAGAAGACACCCAGCAACTGGTGATGCCCATGAATCCCAGACTGCAAGCAATCGTTGCATGCAAATGTTATGCAACAAAATATTAAACTACTTTCATTTAACATGACATTGCTAAGTCCCAAATATTATGGTGCCTGAAATGGGGAGACTATGTATTTCTACATGGTATCATTGCTGTAATTTCTGCATGTTGAAACCAAATGTATAAAAATGGCCTTTATTAAAATCTGACAATGTGCACTTTAACCGCATGTGATATGTTCTACTACAAATCTCAAATTATGGAGTACAGAGGCAAATAAATATACAATAGGTTTTTATCGCAAATATTATGGAGGGCATTGTATATTTTTTGGACCAACCATCATCGGCTACTTCTTCAAAAATCTGCCTTACAAGTAATGATTATACAATATTCAATTCCATTGAATGCTCCTCAGAAGATGAAGCAGTTCATGCCACGTAACAAGATCGTAATGACATTATGGCCCGATATTAGCTAAATAACATTAAGGTGCCCGAGAATTAGGCAGTAACCAGTGACCATAATAGTCACAGCACTTTCCCCTGATACTCATTGCATCACAACTACCATGTTTCCCTGATGAACAGTCCTTTATGGTATTAAAGAAGGAACTGCAGATGCTGGAGAATTGAGAGTTACACAAAAAGCTGGAGAAACTCAGCGGGTGCAGCAGCATCTAAGGAGCGAAGGAGATAGGGGACGTTTTGGGTCGAGACCCTTCTTCAGACTGGTCAGGGATCAGGGAAACGAGAGATATAATGATCTGGAGATGTGGAGAGGTAAAGAACAATGAATGAAAGATATGCAAAAAAGTATCGATGATAAAGGAAACATGCCATTGTAACTCCTTTATGGCAGCAGTGGGGGGTTGGTCACCACAGGTGAATAATGCAACTTGATCTGCCACTTAAATTCTACAGCTGAAAGAGCAGATTAAAGGGTGTGTATCTAGCAATAATCATTTCAGCTCCTGACCTTTCAGTGTCTCTTCACTTCTGCAAGGTATAAGACTGATGAAATTGTTGTCATTTGCAAAGGTACATGCAGTTCTAACAACACTCAATAGTTCAGCGCCACAGGACAAAACATTTGATACCCATCTCTAAAAATTCATTTGTACACTGACAGAGCACTACTGTTACAACATGTAATATTTTCAATGGCAATTTATGGGCTGGCTTTGTTTATCCTAAACCTGCAAGAGCAACTTGAGGGGAAAGCAATAGTAGCTGCAACAACAAAATGCATCAAAACACCTTTGTGTTGGTTCTCTTTCAGGTTGCAAATAATTTGCACGTGGACATGTATCAATGTTTCCGAATTGTCACTAGATCTCATCAGCCACAACACAAGTTTAACTTCACCATAAGGACTGAACCAAATTAAAATGGCTGCCCACCACTAAGTCCTTAAGGGCAATAAGAACTAACCAATAAATGCTGTCCTTTCCAGTATGCCTAAAAATGAACAAATAGCTTTGTTCTAAAATCACTCCAGTGAATGGCATTTTATACTAATTAAAAGGCAATTTAAGTACAAATTGGCTTGTATAGAGATTATTTTACAATTTGAAGATAAACATTGAGGTTACATATCGTATCACATATGGCTAGCTGTACCTTGTTGCAGGAAGTGTGCTGACTCTTGTGAAGAATACTGATGGCTCAACATCCACATGAAGTCCCAAAGAAAGATTTCTGTGGTATCCTTCACTGTGCCCTGGTCCACCAGAATATTTGAAGTTCAAAATGGCTTCCAGTGTCTGAAAAACAAAAAAAAAAATGATATGTATATGCGTTTCAAATCTTGAGACTGCTGGAATGTGCTTTTATGGTTATATATTGAGTTGGTTAATGCTCATAATTGTGGAGATGCAGTCTACTTAAACTTCTGTACATGCAATAATAAAGTCTGAGCTTGGTGTATGATCCAAATCAATCAGGGTTTAATTGTGACGGTAAGTTACTTTTAATCATTTTGTTTTACTTCAATTACTTGAAGTTTTATTTACTTCTGCATTGGACAAGGCATGTCTGGAAGGGACAGATAGAAGGGACTGGGTCAACATGATCTGACCCATTTGATCTGGCATGTAATCAGAGGTTAATTTTAAATAGAAATTACACTATAAATCACACCTGTGACCATACTGTAGTGAAAACAGCTTGCATGGAAACTATTGAAGAACAGCAGATAATCAATCTTTGCCATACAGGGTTTTGGTGAGGCCACACCTGGAGTACTGCGTACAGTTTTGGTCTCCAAATCTGAGGAAAGACATCCTTGCCATAGAGGGGGTACAGAGAAGATTCACCAGACTGATTCCTGGGATGTCAGGACTTTCATATGAGGAAAGATTGGATAGACTCGGTTTGTACTCGATGGAATTTAGAAGATTGAGGGGGGATCTTATAGAAACCTACAAAATTCTTAAGGGGTTGGACAAGCTAGATGCTGGAAGATTGTTCCCGATGTTGGGGGAGTCCAGAACAAGGGGTCACAGTCTAAGGATAAGGGGGAATTCCTTTAGGACCGAAATGAGGAAAACATTCTTTACACAGAGAGTGGTGAGTCTCTGGAATTCTCTGCCACAGAAGGTAGTTGAGGCCAGTTCATTGGCTATATTTAAGAGGGCGTTAGATGTGGCACTTGTGGCTAAAGGGATCAGGGGGTATGGAGAGAAGGCAGGTACGGGATACTGAGTTGGATGATCAGCCATGATCACATTGAATGGCGGTGCAGGCTCGAAGGGCCGAATGGCCTACTCCTGCACCTATTTTCTATGTTTCTATGTTTCTATATGAATTGAGGCCACAAATATGTTACAGATAAAAGACAAAAGGAAAATGGGTACGAATTGGTCATACATGATTTTAAAATACAGAAACATGAATTTTTAGCCTTGAAGTTATTAACAAGATTACAGGTATCTTACAAAATGAGCCAACACTGGGAAAGAGGTAATAAATCCATGAAAAACCAAATGAAAGACCACAAGTTGAATTGCACTACAGATATGTTACATAAACAAAGCTGAAACATCTCATGTGACTAATATAATAAGAGGCATCAAGATGTTGCTTGGACATTATCACGACATTTGTTTTACAAGATTGGTTTTGTGACATTTTGCAGTCAAAGTTGGAATGCAATAGCATTCAGTGCTAAAATCCAGGAGAGTTGATAATTTGTAATTCACACATAGCTGAATAACAGATTTTGGATAGTGTAGCACATCGTATCTCATTGGTTAAAAGATGGAGATGGATTAAAATAGGACTGTGCACTGCAAACTTGTAGCTTTAGTGGGCATAAATATATTATGACTGTGTTTATGCTGCATAAAGTAACATTCCAAAAGCAGATTTGATTAGGAAGTTCAAGGCAGTGAAGTAGTTCAGAGATACACACCACCAGCAGCCATTTGGTCCAATCTAGTCTGAAAATGCTATACTTGTCTGGTCAAACCTTTGCTTTGTTGGAACATTCATGCTTTATAACTGTCATTTATTTAGAATTAAAAAAATGATTCTAACATCTTTTCACAATATCAGTTTCTACTACGAATCGTTGTAGGTTTTAACAATGTAATTTCATTAGTGGGCTTCAGCATTCATAAATAAGCAAAATTGGTGAATGGTGTATGCAAACCATCAGCAGTTTCAGTCGGGAAGGCTTTTTTAGCATCGATAGAAATCACCCTAACGATCAGCATCTCACTAAATCTCAACATGGATGTGTTCCTTTTTTTCATGAATCCTACATGAATGAATTAGAGCTCCAATGCTCTTGAAACAATAACTGTCAGAAAAAGAAATGCTCTTACCTTTGTACAAGAAAAGTAACAATCATGAATGAAGTACAAGGACTGGACGCTACTAGCATACGATTTGAGTTGGACTGAGTATAAAAACACAGGCATCAAACGGAAGTGAATCAATCATTGGTATGAGCAAAGTAGCAGCACTATACGGTGAGGGGAATGGAAATAATAAATTGAATGGTGAAGATAAGTGGCGAATTCTTGCCAAGAGAAACAAAGGATTTGAATCCATAGGAAAGGAAAGAAGGGACCACAGTGGCCTCCATAATGTTTGGGACAAAGACCCATCCTTTATATATTTGCCTCTGTACTCCACAATTTGAGATTTGTAATAGAAAATAATCATATGTGGTTAAAGTGCACATTGTCAGATTTTATTAAATAATGTATTTTAATACATTTTGGCTTTACTATGTAGAAATTAAAGCTGTGTTTATACATAGTCCCCCCCATTACAGGGCACCATAATGTTTGGGACTCATGATTTCACAGGTGTTTGTAATTGCTCAAGTGCTCCATAATGCAGTTACAAGAGAGATCTCAGCACCTAGTCTTTCCTCCGGTGTTTCCATCACCTTTGAAACATTTTATTGCTGTTTATCAACATGAGGACTAAAGTTGTGCCAATGGAAGTCAAATAAGCCATTATGAGACTGAGAAACAGGAAATACAGAGGCTACACTGCAAGATGCAAACCACTGGTTAGCCGCAAAAATAGGATGGCCAGGTTACAGTTTGCCAAAGGTACTTAAAAGAGCAACCACAGTTCTGGGAAAAAGTCTTGTGGACAGATTAGAAGATTAACTTATATCAGAGTGATAGCAAGAGTAAAGTATGGAGGAGAGAAGGAGCTGCCCAAGATCCAAAGCATACCACCTCATCTGTGAAACACGATGGTGGGGGTGTTATGGCCTGGGCATGTATGGCTGCTGAAGATACTGGGTCACTTATCTTAATTGATGACACAACTGCTGATGGTAGTAGCATACTTCATTCTGTAGTGTACAGACACATCCGATCTGCTCAAGTTCAAACAAATTCCTCAAAACTCATAGAAACATAGAAAATAGGCGCAGGAGGAGGCCATTCGGCCCTTTGAGCCAGCAACGCCATTCCTCCCCAATCATCCTCAATCAATAACCCGTGCCTGCCTTCTCCCCATACCCTTGATTCCACTAGCCCCTAGAGCTCTATCTAACTCTCTCTTGAATCCATCCAGTGATTTGGCCTCCACTGCCCTCTGTGGCAGGGTACACAGAGTCCACAAATTCACAACTCTCTGGGTGAAAATGTTTTTTCTTACCTCAGTCTTAAATGGCCTCCCCTTTATTGGCCGGCGTTTCATTCTACATTCTACAGCAAGACATTGATCCCAAGCATACTACTAAAGGGCCTGTCCCACTTGCATGCGATTGCATGCGTCTGGCGTGACTAAACGTTGTCGCTTGAGGCGTACAGGCACTGTAAGGCTGTGCGGGGCCGGTCCCACTTAGGAGCGCGGAGGCGTATGGAGTTGTGCGGGGCTGGTCCCGACTTCGAGCATGGCTCCGTAAATCCTGCACTGTCTGAAAACTTTGGGTGCCAACGGCCTGTCGGCCCGCAGGTGCATTGCGGGCGTATGCAGCGTCTTGACATTCTGCGCAGCATATTGACGGCATACGCCTAGCATGTGGCGTTGCATGTTGACGTCATCGCCCGACACCGTGCAACACCAAATAAGTGTATAATACATTACTCTGTAACATCCTTGAAAACCTTGGATTGTACCAGCGGCTTATGATACAAGAAACTAAATCCACATCTTTTAACAGGGAATGGATTAATTTGTAATGTTTAATGATATGTATTAATAAATAAATCTTTATCAGCACCAAAATATAACCAGAAAGCTGAAATATGTCCAATCCATTTTCAGCTCTTTCTCTCCTTTAACATTTGTAAATAGTGTAATCCTAACAGCGTGGAGAATCTCTTTTGAACTATTACTGTGATAACATATGTAGCCAGTTATGTAAAGGTCCAATTTCTGGGGAAGAGTGATGGTTTCCAATACTGGTGTAAAATACAAGTCAATCAAATATACAGAGCATGCCTTTCCGACCCGAAAATCCGGTGGTTCACCTCCTGCCCAGCTGATTGGTAGGTATGACGTAAATGACGTCACGCGCGAACTCCGCTTCCGTTTGGTCACGCCAAACGTATGCAATCGCATGCAAGTGGGACAGGCCGTTTAAGCAACAAAGGAGTATTTCAAAGTTAAAAAATGGTCAGTGGCCAAGTCAATCAACCGATCTGAACCCAACTGAGCATGTCTTTTATGTGCTGAAGAGAAAACTGAAGTAGACTAGCCCCCCCAACAGGCCTGGCAAAACATCACCAGAGAGGACACCCAGCATACTGGTGTTGTCCATGAATCGCAGACTTCAAGCAGTCATTACATGCAAAGGATATGCAACAAAATACTAAACATAACTACTTTCATTCTACTTAATTTCATGACTACTACTTTGTTCCAAACATTATGGAGGGCACTGTACATGGATGTAAAGGGCAAAGGAGGGATAAAGCTCTTGGGACAAGAGAAGGAAATTAGGGAAAATGTAGGGCAAGAAAAATGTACCTTCATCCAATTCTACTAGTGCCCGACAGAACTGTATGCAATCCAGAATTATTCAAATCAATACGGGGAGATATATAGATAGGAAAAATTTAGAGCAATATGGGCCAAGCACAAGTGAATAGGACTGTGAGGCATCTTGGGTGGCATAGATGAGTTGGGAATTTTAATAGGCTGTGGGATTTCACGAGCATCTGGATACACCGATTCAGATCTGTAGGACTAACAATCATATGGGGAAACTAACCTTTAAATTGCCTAGCCATTTTTTAAAATCTTGGTGCATCAATATATTGCACATTCATGACCACTGAAACCAGCTGGTGCTTGTTGCTATGCTACATTTAAATTAATTTTTGAATCCATAATTATTGAATCCATGCCATTTTTAAATATCTGACTGAATAATTGTAGCAGTTTTGAATGTCTAATTTTGTTTTGGTACTAATTGCTTTATCCCAGATGTGTTAATCAAATAATGTTAATTGGGTACATTTACACCATGTGTTTTTTTGACTGACAAGGGCCAGTTGGCTAATTTACTCAGTATGCTGTTTTGTAGCTATGACAAATCAGATAAATATATTTTTCATGACAACCAGACCATTTGTTCCACCAGGTCTATAACAGCTCATTGAGCAATCCCATCATACCCTTCCCCTACTAATGTCTCTGCAATCTATTTTCTGTCACATGCTTATCAAATCTACCCTAATTCTCCTATCACCCATCACTACTAGAAGTAATTTATAGTGACACAATAATGTAAACAATCTGAATTTCAGCTATCCAATAAACTGGTGAGTATGAAGCCAAATTTCAGGCATTGATTAATGCAATCATTTAAATTCATGTAAATATCTTTGAACAATATTCTATATACTACTTAAAGATGTACTGGAAATTTTTACATCATTAAAGCAGAAATTAAACAAATACTTGAAGTTGCCAGAGACCGGGACTAATTCTCTGCCAAAGAAGGCAGTGGTGGCTAATTCACTGGATGTTTTCAAGAGAGAGTTAGATATAGCTCTTAGAGCTAATGGAATCATGGGATATGGGGAGAAAGCAGGAACGGGGTACTGATTTTGGATGATCAACCATGATCATATTGAATGGTGGTGCTGGCTCAAAAGGCTGCACTGATTTTCTATGTTTCTATGGGTAGATAATGAAAGAATTTGTACCATTCCACTCAGTAGCAAAGATTTTGTGGTCCAATCATGGCTAGCACAAAGGGAAGAAATACAATACAAGAAAGATAATATGTCAAGAACTCCTGCATGTAAAAAGGTAAATAGAAAAACTAAACGCAGTTTGCTCAGACACTGATATAAGGGGATTAATAACTTGGAACTTAGAAATTGCTGACACATTAAGTTTTCACCCTAAATAACACCAAGAGAAACCCAAAAATAGTAGGGTAATCAAGGGATGAAATAAAACCAAAACTACCAAAAATTAATATCCCTAACCAAAGGAAATCAATACATCTATGGTCTGACAAAATAAGTACAAAGTAACTTGGCGGATCAGGCAGGAAGACATCGCTGTAAGACATGGATAGGCAACATTTGTTGTCAGGACTTTTCTTCAGTAGTTCACAAATCACCTGGATCCGATGTCCTGCAGTGTCATGTTCCAAAAGAAGTGACTGTAGAGCTATAATGAGGATACAAAGGTCATCATCTTTGAAACCATCCTAGATTCTGTGAAGGTTCAAATGGATTGAAAAACAATTGAAGATGCGGGGTTGCGAGAGAAGGACAACATTCAGGCTCTAAGTCTGTGACCAGTGGAGTTCTGCAGGGATTTGTGTTTGGACCTCTGTTTGAGATATGTACAGGCACACCCCAACTGACATAATAGGAGAGTTATGTAAACTCGCACTTAAACCCCTGTCTCACGGTGCGAGTTGGCCCACGAGTGACCCCGAGTTTTCACTCGTGGTGATCACGTACAGCCAACGTAGCGGGAACGTCGGAACTCGTGCGATCAACTTGTCCACTCGTGGCGCTAACGGCGGGTACCTGTGAAACTTGTGAACTCGTGAAAAAAGTCAAACATGTTTGACTTTTTCCACAAGTCAAATTTTGTGTTCAAGTTTAAAATTGAAACATTTAGACTTGTTGTAAGAGCGTAGGGCCCGTGTGTTTAGCTTTGCGATTCGTGCGTCTACCGTGGGAATTCTTTAAATTATTTCAGTGCCATTCACCCTCGAGTCTTAATCGCAAAATTTTATTCACCCTCGACTAAATATTCTTTGATTTTTTGGTAATTTTCGTCTTATTTTCCCTTGTGTACATATATAATGTATTTTTGTCACATGGGCAAAATTCATGAATGAACCCATTTCGTAAGTGTATATTTTATTCAGCTTTAACATCCTAAAAATGTTTAAAAAAAACTAGGAGTGAAAAAAAAGTTTAATTACCACAGGAGTTGGAAAATCATTCTATTAGAATGATAAAAAAAACATTACAACATATAAACACTGGGCTTCAGCCCTATCCTACCATTTCGGGCTTTGATTACTGCAGTAATTTCTTGGAAAATTAGCTGTAAAAACCATGGAGTGTGTGATTTAATATATTTTTCTCCTACTAATATCTTTCTATATCCCTCCCCGAAAGCTCACAAAACCACCAACTATCAACTTTGGTAGCTACATTTCTACACAAAATAAAGTTACAGTTCAACAGTTGCATATAGCGATCCTCCAGTATTGCCATTTATAAATGTATGATCACACTAGCTCGTCTGGTCTTCCCTAAACGGTTATATTACAGTAAATTTGGGAAGTTTAAAAATTAGAAAACCATAGGTATAGATAAAAAAACATATCAACGTTCCAGCCCTACTGCCATTAAAACCAATGAGCTTACTAACCACTTTGATGGCAATGTCTTTTTTTAAGTGTAGAAAACAAAATCTGGATAAATTATGTCATTCACCATTCACCCTTCACCCACCCCTCTAGTTTCATTCACTCCATAAAATAATTTAATTTGCACTTGGGTGAACCATTCACCAGTTTAAGAAGCACATTTAGCGCATTGCATCTGTAAAGTGAAATCAGACTTCAGGAAGGGTGTCCGAACTTCCGGACAGCAACGGGCCGTGTGTCGCTGTTTTCTGAGATTAATCAATGAACGTTGGATTTTCCTGACGTGTAGATTTACAACCAAAAGCGATTACAAGATCACAAGTTTCCTGATTTACAGCCTGTAAACGATCACAACCATCGCTCGGTCACAGCCCACGTTGATCAGTCCGAACTAACATTATCAGCGTGAATAGAGTATTCACAAAGGAATTTGTTTTCCAAGTACAAATAAATAGATTGATGGGTTTTCTCCGCTCTATCTTTCGCTCAGGCGCATTTCCACCCCTTCCATCAGTTTACGATTCACTTCTCTCCACTATCTTTCCTCTCAGATCACATTCTCGCTGTTTTTTTACTCAGCGGGCAGGCAGCCTCACTGGAGAGAAGGAATTGGTGACGGGGTGACGTTGTGCTGTTTGATTGCCCCATCAGCTCCAGCTTTTTGTGTCTATCTTCGGTTTAAACCAGCATCTGCAGGCAGTTCCTGTCCTACACTTTATTCCTTTCTTGGCGTCTTCTGGGCAAATGTTGCTTCTACACGAACAGTCTTGGATGATATTGTGTGTGTGTGTGTGTGTGTGTGTGTGTGTGTGTGTGTGTGTGTGTGTGCGTGTGTGCGTGTGTGCGTGTGTGTGTGTGTGTGTGTGTGTGTGTGTGAGTGAGAGAGAGAGAATTAATGTGTGTGTGAATAGGCATATTTTAGGAGATGCCGCGGTTTACATTGGCATTGCCCTCTTGAGATTCTTTTGTGGTGGAGAGCGCTGACCGGTAACCCTGGGTCTTGTGGTCCGGCCAAGAGGAGGTGATGTGGACACGGTTTCAGTTAAAGTTCTAGAGGAACATTGCTTCCGATAGATGTCTCTTATGCACTCCTCAGAAGAACTGGGCGCGCTCTTCACCATTATGGCTCCCAGCCTACAGGTTTCTGATCTGAACAACTAACTTCTTCCCTATTTCTCCTCCAGCCACCCCCCCCCCCCCACACCCCCCTATTTCCCTCTCCTCCTCGGCGCTCTTGTTCACTCACACCTTCCCTCCCTCTCGCAGGGCTTCGTTCAAAGGAGGTAACGAGCCAAGTGGGGTCTGAACCCTTTCTGAAAAAGAGCGCAAAGAGAAAAAAAAAGTATTGTCAAGCGCTTCAAACTTTGTTTAAAATAAGTAAATGCGACCTTGGCTAATACTTTAAAAAGAAATCCTTATACAAAACCAACACCCTACAAACTCTCTGTCTTTCACACTGCCTGTTGCCTTGTGGGGGGTGTGTCCGAGAGAGGGGGTGTGGGTGTGGGTGTGGAGGGGACCCGATGTGAATGTTACCACTATAGGATGACGAGGTTGGGCTCTGAGCTGCAGTGAGAGAGAGCAGAGAGAGAGAGAGAGAGAGAGAGAGGGAGAGGGAGTGTGGGTGCGCGTCAGCAGCAAAGTCATATACAACGGGCTTGTATACAACGGGCTTGTACGCGGTGACAAGAGAGGGTTCCTTTGTTCTCGTCTGGGGCTTCAGAGAGATGGGAGAGAATTAAGCCTCCCTCGCACACCACTCCTAACCCAAGAGCCTTGTCACCCCCGGCAGATTAATGACATACCCATGGGAACTCGGTTAAACACTTGATCATAAACGTGAAATCTCGTACACAACCACGAGTCTGTTTTTTTCCTTTCACTTGGGGTCACTCGTGGGTGGACTCGCACCGTGAGACAGGCCCTTTATGTAAACAATTCACAATAGGTGGTCCCGTTTCCTGAATTGCCTGTAATTGCAATGGGAGGATGACGAGAGCTTCCCGTTCATTTAATTGATGTAGAAGCATCGCCTAGGTTCGGTGCAACACTGGGTAAGTGAGCTAGTATGAGAAACGACAGCGAGAACGTGGGAGACGGTGAAGAGCATCTTCCAGCCGAGTCATCACATCTTCCACAAGGTGCACCAGCAAGCCCTTCCTCACCATTTTGTTCAGTCCTCTGCTTGCTCCTCCACCAGCACCTTTTGCCACCTTCTCCCCTGGTGTTGCCGACATTTTCCAAGGTAGAAGATGCCGGCGACTCCGGGGCAGGAGGATGAGGCGACGGTGAAAGGGGGGGCAGACAAAGAGACGGCTGAAGTGGCAGCTAATGAGAGGGGAGGGAGCCCGACAGAGCTGCGATAATAGCCCAGTCAACCGGCCGGTGCAGCAGCTGCTGAAGAAGAACACGCCAGTGCAGACCAACGGCATCGGTGCATAGTTTCAAAGTAAAACAATAAAAGGTGCTGCAGTAACTTAACAGAATGATTCAATCTAAAGAAGGATCCAGACCCGAAACGTCACATCCAGGTCCTCCAGAGATGCTGCCCGTTGTTTTGTGTAAAAATAACATCTGCAATTCTTTGTTTCTACCTGGTTTTAAGGAGAATCAAACTTGCATAAAATAAGGCTTACGTAACGGTTTACGGAACGCAGCTATATATAAACAAAAGAAAATAAACAAAATAAACTTCCATGGTGACCAGCAATAAACCAGAGTGACACTGGTATGCAGACTCTTAGCAGGTTCCGCAAATGCAGAAACTGTGTTAATCCAGGATTTAGCTTCCCTGGGTGCAGCTGAATGCTGGATGTCCCTTGTGGAACTGATGTTCATAACAGCTCAGTTTGGCCTCACAATTTGTTATTCTACTGAGTGAAATAATGTAAAATATACTGTGGTAAATATATACTTTTATTCTTTGGTTATTGTCCAAATCTAATTTTCCCAATGCTTTTCTGATAGGTCTTCCTATCTGAAACTTTACGCTCAACGGAAATAAAATCTCTACTACTTGAAAAGTCTCATTTTCTTATTCAAATATGTTTCCTGCATTTACTGTATAATTTTCTTCTTAATTGGACTTTTTGTTATCCATACTTTACCACAAATAGTTGCTTATTTAATCCCTGGGATATCACAATTGCAGCTGATTTTTAATCAAAGGAAATTCGATTCCCCAATTTCAAAACCGATGTAGCTTTCAACCATACATTTTACTACACAACCTGAGATTGCAATCCTTTCACCATTTTCTATTTGTCCAGACCACCTTTTAGTATTTTATTGCACGTCAACCATGTGAAATTAAATTGTGCTTCAAAGGTGCCAAACATGACTTTCAAATTATGCTTTTACACTACTGATCACTATTTCCCTGAGCACTAATAAAAACCAAACACCATCAAATAGATCTTTGCAAAATGTTATAGACCTGTTTTAAGTTGAGAACAGGTCAAAAGACAGTACATAGGTCACTTCTCGATTGGAAACCACCTGGTTATCCAAGGTCCAATGGCTGGGTAATTTGTCTCTCCGATTCCTAAACAGCCATTTCTGGTGCAGGATCAGTACACATTCAAATAGACAATAGACAATAGGTGCAGGAGTAGGCCATTCAGCTATTCAAGCCAACACTGCCATTTAATGTAATCATGGCTGATCATCCACAATCAGTACCCCGTTCCTGCCTTCTCCCATATCCCTTGACGCCGTTATCTTTAAGAGCTCTGTCTGGCTCTCTCTTAAAAGCATCCAGAGAGCCAGCCTCCAACGCTCTCTCAGGCAGAGAATTCCACAGACTATAAATGAAGGAAGATTCACAATAAATGAAGGATGATTTGCAGCCTGAACCTTTAGGAGGTGAAGAAATAATGTATTTGTTAACCTTTTAAAATATTTTAGCTTCGTTAGCTTCACAATACAAGACTCGGCCCTCCCTGGCCTGAAAGGTTGTCAGATGGTTCCAGATCGTATGCCTTATGTGTATGTGTTGGAAGGAACTGCAGATGCTGGTTTACACCAAATATAAACACAAAAAGCTAGTTGTATGTTGACCAACACCGGCTCACCATTGAGACCGCACCTAGGTTCACCAGATACCTCTCAGGTGTGTAAATAAGGAGAGTGAGATGGGTCTGGTGGGATTGAGCTGCAGGGAATAACATGGATCTAATGGGTCAAATAGTGTTGTCCATGAACAAGCAATTATTTTACTCAGGAGGATAAGCACATTTGACCCTCTCCATCCATTACAGGTAAACTGATCTCATTTTGGCCTGCTGTTGTGTCAACAGCAAAGCAATTACCTTTAAAACTATTCTGGAAAGCCAATGAGTTTCAGAATAGATTAAATAGTATTACATTAAAATAAGGCAAATAAGCCATGAAAGGATATTGCTTGGAAGGAATCTATTGTAATGAAGACACACATGGAATATAACTACGCTCCATTAAGCGAAAAGGAAATTTCGCACCTTCACCAAATTATTCATAAAAGGAGTCATCAGTATGAATAGTGGGTTAATTCATTGAAATATTGGGGGTAAAATGCTGGCATAGAAACAGCTGGCATAAGCTATTTGCTTACTACTGGAGAAACACTATCATTTTTCCAAAGGAATCAGCACCAAAGCAGTGATTGAACTTTATTAACAAATAAAACTTTGTCTCCAATAAGGTTTCATAAATTACTGGACCATTTTTGTAATTTTTCTTAACATGCAAAATATTTGCATGGAAATACTTTGATAGTTTCATAGTCTGCTATTTAAATAGGAGGAGAAAGTTAACACACTAAATCGATGGAAAATATGATAAATAATTCTCGCTGGCAGTTACCATGGCAATTGGATACATCTGGCTTCACAATTATCTGGTGCATGTGCAGCAACCCCTCCTATTTAAAGAGCTGGGAAGAGACAAAAACTAAGAATCAGGAGAGAAAGGGCAGTATGGGAATGGGCGGGGGAGTTAAATTGTTTAGCAACCAGGAGATCAAATAGGTTTAGGCGGTTGCTAAACACTCCCACTCCCATTCCAAAACTGACCTTTCTATCCTAGGTCTCCTCCACAGTAAGAGTTAGGCCCAATGGAAATTGGAGGAACAGCACCTCATATTTCTCTTGGGCAGCTTACACCCCAGTGGTATGAATATTGACTTCTCTAACTTCGTAACCCCTGCTTTCGCTCTCTCCATCCCTCCCCTTCCTAGTTTTCCGACCAGTCTGACTGACCCCTTGATTAACTTTAATCTCAACATGCCTCGTTATCACCTTCTCTTAGCTAACAATGATCTATTCTACTTTCCTTGAACATCATCCCATTTGATGTCTCGTTTTCACACCTTACACTCCCTTATCTCTGTGCCTCCCTCTCCCCTGACTCTCAGTCTGAAGAAGGGTCTCAACCCGAAACATCACCCATTCCTTCTATCGAGAGATGCTGCCTGACCCGCTGAGTTACTCCAGTATTTTGTGTCTCTCTTTGCTGTTAGCATCTGCAGTTCCTTCCTACTCATTAAAAGTCGTGTCAGAGGTTGATAAGGAGGTAAAGGCAGCTTTGGAACACCAGCTTTCATCAGACAGGTAATTACCTGCAAAGAAGTTGGTACGTAATATGTTGCAGTTGTACAAAACATTGGTGAGCCATACTTAGAATATTATGTTCTGTTCTGGTTACTCTACTGAAGGAAAGTTCCATTAATCTGGAAAGAATGTAGAAAAGATTTACAAGAATGTTGCTCGCACTTGGGGGAAAGGGAGGGTTGTTGAATTGAAAGGAGATATTGGACAACCTAGGATTTTATTCCTTGGAGCATAGGAAACTGAGGGGCAATCATATAGAGGCGCATAAAATCATACAGACATAAATCGAGTACATGCATACTTTCCCTCCCCTCCAAGGGTTAGGAAATCAAAAGAAGGCTTGGTTTAAAGTGAGAGTGAATGAGAGTGAGAAGGGTCCTGAGGTGTAACTCTTCCACTCAGAGGGTGGTAGGAAATGGAATGAACTGCCAGAGGAAGTGGTTGAAGCAGATACAATAACAACATTTAAAAGACACTTAGATAGTTACACGGACAGTTAAGGTTTAGAGGGATACTAGACCAGGTGTGAACCCGTTGTGCCCGTCCCCCAAGGCAATATTCCACCACTGACCCATAGCCCCCAACTGCGCAGGTGCACCTGAGGAGTTCCCGTTGTGACACCAGAGATCCCGTTGTGATGAGAGTCATTGCAATCCTCCCCTACTGCTCCTCGCCATCCCTCTTCCTACCCCTCCATTCCCCCTCATCCCCAACACTCCCTCCCCCTCCTCTTCACCCTCCCTCTTCTTCCCCCTCTCCCGCACTCACCTCTCCCTCCCTCTCCTTTACCTTACCCTCAGTCACTCCCTCCCTCCATAATCCCTCTCCCCTCCCTACCTACCTCCTCTCCCTCTATCCCCCTGCTCCTCATCTCCCCCCCTATCCCACCCCCCTCACAATGAAAATCACAATTTTTTTAAAATTGAAACATCCCCCCTATCCCACCCACCCACAATGAAAATTGCGATGTTTAAACACAATTTTTAGCCTAAACACAATGTTAGCTGTTAATGAAAACGGAAGAATTTGATTAAAACTGAGCTTTTTTTGAAAATCGTGATTTTTTTTAATGTAAATGAGATTCGGGATCAAGAGTTCAAGAGTTCAAGTCCAAGAGAGTTTATTGTCATGTGTCCCAGATAGGACAATGAAATTCTTGCTTTGCTTCAGCAGAACATAGTAGGCATTGACTACAAAACAGATCAGTATGTCCCTATACCATTATATAAATATATACACACATGAATAAATAAACTGATAAAGTGCAAATAACAGATAATGGGCTATTAATGTTCAGAGTTTTGTCCGAGCCAAGTTTAATAGCCTGATGGCAGTGGGGAAGTAGCTATTCCTGAACCTGGTCGTTGCAGACTTCAAGCTCCTGTACCTTCTACCTGAAGGTAGCAGGGAGATGAGCGTGGCCATGATGGTGTGGGTCCTTGATGATCCCATTGTGACGTCATTGTGAAGTCGAACACAGTTGACGGGTAGGGCAAGTGGAAAAGTGTTTTTTGTACAGTTTAAAATGTCAGTTACCTGTAAAATATAACATTGCTACAGCACATCACAGGACAATGGTGAGGAAGGTGGGCCAAAATTGTAGCGCTATTGTGTACCGTTTTGGCAGAATTTGGATAACACGCACGCAAATAGACAAACAAGATGAGAGTTTTAGTAATATATAGATTGGTCAAACAAGGGCAAATGGCACCAGCTTTGCTTGGTTGGCATGGACTAGTGGGCTGAAGGACCCATTTCCATGCTATACTGCTCTAAATCATTAATGTGACAAATTACAGAGGATCTAGCACAGAGGCACACTGCTGGTACACTGCGGCTTCCAGTATGAGAAACACCCCCCGACTGTCACTCTCCCTCATAGTCATAGATTCACAGAGTGATACAGTGTGCCCTTAGGCTCACCCACGCGAGCCAACATGTCCTAGCTACATGTCCATATCCCTCCAAACCAGTCCTATCCATGTATCTGTCTAACTGTTTCTTAAATGTTGGGATAGATGTTGGCCTCAACTACCTCCTCTGGTGGCTTGATCCACACACCCACCATCCTTTTTGTGAAAAATCTACCCCTCAGGTTCCTATTAAATCTTTTCCCCTTCACCTTAAACCTGTGTCATCTGGTTCTCGATTCACCTACCGTGGGCAAGAGACTCTGTGCATTTACCCGATCTATTCCTCCTGATTTTATCGACCTCAATATGATCACCCCTCATCCTACCGCGCTCCGCGAGAGAGTCCCAGCCGACTCAACCTCTCCCTGTAGCTCAGACCCTCTCGCCCTGGCAACATCCATGTCTAAAACTTTGTATCCTTTCCAGCTTGTCTGCTCCCTTTCCAGCTACCACTCAATAGACAATAGACAATAGGTGCAGGAGTAGGCCATTTGGCCCTTCAAGCCAGCACCGTCATTCAATGTGACCATGGTTGATTATCCCCAATCAGTACCCCGTTCCTGCCTTCTCCCCCGCTATTTTTAAGAGCCCTATTTAGCTCTCCCTTGAAATCCAGAGAACTTGCCTCCACCACCCTCTGAGGCAGAGAATTCCACAGACTCACCACTGTGAGAAAAAGTGTTTCCTCGTCTCCATTCTAAATGGCTTACTCCTTATTCTTAAACTGTGGCCCCTGGTTCTGGACCCCCCAACATCGGGAACATGTTTCCTGCCTCTAGCGTGTCCAAGCCCTTAACAATCTCATATATTTCAATGAGATGCCCTCTCATCCTTCTAAACTCCAAAGTGTACAAGCCCAGCTGTTCCATTCTCTCAGCATATGACAGTCCCGCCATCCCAGGAATTAACCTTGTAAACCTACGCTGCACTCCCTCAATAGCATGAATGTCCTTCCTCAAATTCCTCACTCCTTTCACCAAGTCACTTTTATATCAGATCACATAGTTTACCCCCTGGATCCCATATGATATGTATATTCCATATCCCTTACCTCCAGACCAGTCTATTATGTGGGACCTGGTCAAAGGCCTAGTTGCAGTCCATGTTGCAACATCTACTATCCTGCCCTTAAACCTCTTGGTCATCTTTTCAAAAAAATAATTTAAGTTCATAAGACATAATTTCACATCAAAGCCATGCTGACTATCGAGTCTCGACCTGAAACCTCAGCCATTCCTCTCCAGAGATGCTGCCTATCCCACTGAGTTACTCCAGCATTGTGTGCCTACCTACTGACTATCTATAAGGGCCTGTCCCACTTGGCCGTCATTTGTGCATCATTTTGTACATCACAAAATCCTGAGACACGGCGCGCGACTGCGTATCACTGCTTATGTCACCATGCGCGCATCACGTGCGTGTCACAACGTGACGCGTAAATTGCACGTAAATTACGGGCAAATTATGGCAAATGGGACAGACCCTATAATCAGTCCTTTCCTTTCCAAATGCAAATGTATTATCTCTAACTGAATTTGTGAATAATAGCTTTCCCACCACTCATTTGGCTGTAGTTCTGTGGTTTATCCTTGCTGCCCTTCTCTAATAATGGAACAACATTAACCAACCTCCAACCTTATGGTACCACACCCTTGGTGAATGAATTTATAAAAATCTCTGTCAAGACCCAAGCAATTTCTTCCCTTGTACCCCACAATGTCCTCGGGTACACTTGGTCAAGCAAGAGGGATTTATCCATCTTTACTACCAAGACTACCAATACCTCCTCTCATATAATGGCTCTACGTTTCAGGACATCTTTGTTCTCTTCCCAGAGCTCACTGACTTCCAAAACCTTTTCATGGTAACTACAGGCGAGAAGTATTCATTTAAGACCTCTCCCATCTCCCTTCGCTCCACACACATGCTTCAAGTATTTCTTAGTTACGGAATATTATAGTTTAAGTGAATCAGAAGCAATGTTATATTCTGAATAAAATGTGCTTTAACCTTCATTTTAACCTAAATGATTAACAATTTTTCACTTCTGTGAACCTCTTTTACTATATCCAGATGTACATTATGATTCACTGCAGCTTTTTATTAACTCAATGTGACCTATGTAATATTACAAAATTGCTAATACACAGAATACTATACTTAGATACAAAAGAATCTTAGTGTATTTATTTTTGTTACAATATGGTAGGAGACGATTAGGTCCAATGAGTCAATACAATCTCTCAAAGCATTTCCTTCAAACTGCTCCTCCCGCATTTACTTGCATCCTATTCTCTCCCACACACTCATCAATTCCCTTACTAACACCATGGATAATTTACAGTGATCAATCCTTGGGATGTCGGAGGAAACCAGAGCACCCAAGAGAAATCCATGCAGTTACTGAGAACATGCTAGTTCAGTATAGGTAGCACCTGATCTTAGGATCAAACCTAGGTCACTGAACCGATCAGTACACTTGCAAACAAAGCTAAAAATATCCCTTATTTATGAAACTGTATTATGTATAGATTGACTACAGATGACTTAAGTATGCTACTATTGACAAATTTAACCTATGTTTCTTATTCCAATAAATTGTTTGGGGCAGATTATCATTGGTGCACTTATGACCTTGCAATGAATTATTCAAATTTTCCATTTGTCCCTTTTAGTTGGTAACCTTGATATTCTTGAAATACTCTGTGAGTAGTTATATTGCTGGCCAAACACAATGAAACCTCTTCTCTAAATGATTAAATCATTTTAGACTATGGGGACTTCCGATGATGCTATGGCAACTTGAGACGTGCGCCATTTAGCTCCGCTCTGCAAAACTCGGAAAAACGGACGAAAATAATAAACGGACTGAAGAAAAGGCTTGCCGGCAGATGCTGTCGTCGCGTAAGTGATGTCAGCAGAAATCGACCCGACTCCGGTGTGACCGGTAGACGGTACCCGTAAAGGAATCTTCCCACACCACCTCCTAGAAGACCCAAAGCCACACAAGGGAAAAAACTTCAGGTGGAAGGTGAGGAAGTTTCTGAGGTCTCTGAGGAAGAAGTCTCTACGTTGACTATGGAACAAGAGAAAACACCAAGACAAGCTTTGGTGCAAGATGTTAAAGATTTATTGGGTGAAAAGCTTGAAATGCTGGACACGAAACGGGGTGAGCAACTTAAGGTTGTAAAGCTGGACATTCATGCTGGTAGATCAGAAATATGTGACAAGATTGACTAGGTACAAGTTCGCATAGAGGAGGTGAATTCCTCTTTGAGAGGGGAAATCAAAAGGATTGAAACTGACATCAGCAGCAAGTTAGAGCCCATTCTCGTCACTTCAAAAAAACAGAGTGAAGCCACCCGAGAATTGGAATCTGCTGCTACTGAAATCACTCAAACAGCACAAAGACTGAAGATGGAATTGAAGCGTGTTTCTGGACAACTTGCCAAGATAACCGAAAAATGTCTTGATCTCGAAGGGCACTCTAAATGTCAGAATTTAAGGATTGTTGGGGTGAAGGAAGGAAAATAAACTGCTAAAGACACTCGTGATTTTGCGGCTCATTTGATCCATCTAATGTTAAACATAAAAAGATAGAAGCATTAAAATTCAAGTTAAATCAAATCCTCTCCGCAAAAGTTAAGTTATTTCAATACACTGAGCAAAAAAACTTCGAATTTGGTGATAAACCGCATAAACTTCTGGCACGCCAGCTAAGAAAAATGGAAAAAGATCACACCATTCAAGAAATCAGATCAGAAAAAGGTGAGCTGCTTACATTCCTTAAAGATATTAACGAAAGATTCCTAAAATTCTATCAAATTTTAAAACTTCAGCCGAAACCACAAAGATCAAAAACCTTCTTGACAAGTGCAACCTTCCATCACTCAATGAGATGGGTAGAGAAGAATTAGAAGCGGAGATTACAGTAAAAGATATTGAAGAGACTATCAAATCACGGAATAATGGGAAAATGCCAGGTCCAGATGGGTTCAGTAATGAATTCTATTAAACATTTAATGAATTAATTTCCCCATGTTTACGAGCCCTTTATGTATACACATTTAAAGAACAGACGTTACCACAAACCTTAGCCGAATAAACCATTACATTGTACCAAAATGATAAAGATCTTGAAGAGCCAGGATCATACAGAACAATAGCTCTTTTAAATATAGATCAGAAAATATTAGCTAAGACTTTGGCAAGAAGACTGTGTACATTAGTAAACTAATACACTCAGACCAAACAGGGTTTATACCTAAGCGACATTCGTTTAATAATTTGAGACAGAACGATAAATGAAGATTTATCAATTCTTTCTTTAGATGCAGAAAAAGCATTTGACCTCTTCAGAGTATTGCAAAAATTCCAACTAGGAGAACATTTTATCTCATGGATAAAGATATTACTCTAAGTCCAAATTGAACAAGATCTTCCCGAATGTCTCTCCTATTTGTGATAAATGTCTCCTCCAAGAAGTGACTATAACCCATTTTTTTGCTTCCTGCATAAAGTTACAAAACTTCTGGAGGGGAATATTTGATACCTTTTCCAAAATATTTAAAACTAAATTGGACCCAGATATAAAACTGATCATACTGGGTATATCGGAGGTCTGTTCTAAGCTAATGATATTTCATAGACGTTTCCTCAATTACGGCATAATAATGGCAAAAAAATTAAGACTTAAATTTTTTAACAACAGTCCCCACAGTGAAGATGTGGATTACAGATATGTCACTACACTACACTTGGAAAACATTAGGCTTGTCTTGGCGGAAAAAGCAGATCATTTCTTCAGACATGGATACCCTTTACTGAATTTTTACAACAATAGCATGGTGAAACACAAATTTAAATTTAAATCCGATGCTACGATGGGTGGGGGGGAACAAGATATCTCTCCATCTTTTCTTTTCATTTATTTTTCTTTCCGCTGCACTGCTTTGGTAGCTTAGGGATCTTTTTCTTGTTCTTTTCTATTTTATCTTTTCATTTTCTCTTTTCTTCTTTTCTTGCTTTCCTTTTTTTTTTCAAATTTAGGTTATAAGGTTAAAAATGAAGCTGTACAATAATTGCATAATTGTAGATGCCGAGCATTTTATCCTTGTACAATTGCTCAAATAAAAAAAATTTAAAACATTTTAAAAACTATAAAACGTAGATGACGTGCTTATTGTCATATGCATAAGTAAGATGAGGTACATGTACAATACAAAATATTTCTTGCAGACACATCACAACTCTATTGCCGTGATGGAAATGGACAGTGATGTTCAGTTGTTGAGATAATGGTTGAGTCATGCCATAGCTGACCTCTTGAAGCACTTCATTATGGTGGATGTAAATGCTACTGGACAGCAATCATTGAGACGGGTCACCTTGCTCTTCTTGGACACCAGTATGATAGATGTCCTTTTGAAGCAGTTGAGGACCTCAGACAACAGAAGCAAGAGGATGAAGATGCCCTTGAATACTGTAGATAGTTGGTCCACACAAGTCTTCGACACTCAGCCAGTTATGCTGTCTATGTCTGATGCCTTTCGTGGATTCACCATCTTGAAAGAATCTCTGACAATCGCCTCAGAGTCTGAGATCACAAGGTCGTCAGGGGCTGTCGAGGCTTGTATAATTGTGTCATTGTTCCCTCTTTCAAAGCATGCATAAAAGGCTCAGAGTTCATCTGGAAATGGTGTAGTTGCCACTTATGCTACTTGATTTTGCCTTGGACGGGGTAATGGCATGCAATCTCTGTCACAGCCGTTGAGTCTTTCTATGACTCCATCTCAGCTCAAAATTGTCTCCCGGCTTTCTTGGGGCTTTCAGGAAGTCATAACTGGATTTCTTGTACATACTGTAAAGCCAGTCTTACATGCCACATATCTCGCCCTCAACAGATTATGAGTCTTTTGGTTCATCCAGGGATTGGCGTAATGAAGTCATAGAGCTAGACAACATGAAAATAGGCCCTTCTGCCCATTGGTCCATGCCGACCAAGTAGGCATTCTGGGCTGGCAGTATTTGGCCCATATCTCTCATCCATTTCTCTCCATATATCTGCCAAATGTTTTAGATGTCATTAATTGTATCCACTTCCATAGTTTCCTCTGGCAGCTCATTCCAGATACAGACTACCCTCAGTGTGAAATAGTTGCACCCAAGATCACTCAATAATCCCTCCCCTCTCACTAGAGGTCTGATCCCCTCTATTTAGATTTAGAAGTATCCAACCTGAGAAAAAGATTGCGAGCGTTCACTTCAAACATGCCCCTCATGAGCTCAATAAGGTCATCCCTCTCTCATATACTCCAAAGAAAATAGTCCCAGCCTATACAACCTAAGCCATTCCTAATGGTGGTATAGCAATGGTCGAGTGCATTGGGTCCTCTGGTATCAATGGTAGTTCAACGGATACTCTGTCAAGATACCCTGGTTGAAATCCCCAGCAATGATGTGGAAGGCAACGAGATGGGCTGCTTTGTGTTTGTCGATCGTGGCAATCAATTCCTCACGTGCCAGGTTGATGTATGCCTGAGGCGGGATGTTGATTGCAGTCAGGATGATGGCAAAGAACCCTCTAGGTAGTTAGAATAGTCACCTGCACTTGACTGTTAGATGTTCCAGATCAAGGGAACAGGAATGGAATATGTCAGCCATGTCTGAGCATACAACAAGTTTATCATGAAGCAAGAGCCGACGCCTCTTCCTTTTCCTTTAACATCAACTCCACAAACTAGTCTGCCTGTGATAACCTTCTAATCATTGCTTGTTTTAAGAGTCTACCAACTTTTGCCTTAAGAATATACAAGGACTGCTTTCACCACCTTTTGAGTAAAGAGTTCATTGTCATGACTCTCTGAGGGAAATTTCCACATTAGATGGTTGACTCATTTTTTTATATCAGTGACACTTAGTTCTCCATTGACCCACAAAATAAAAAATCCTATCATTGGGACCCATTGGGATTGAATTTGTTCCAATCAAGTTTCTTGTCACTCTTCGGAAATTCAGTGGTGCAAGCCTTGCAACCCCCAGACAAAACTTTGTCTTGGACAGTTGTCTTGTCTTGGACAGGTTGGGGGAGTGGGCAGATGCATGGCAGATGAAGTTTAATGCAGATAAATGCGAGGTTATCCACTTTGGTAGCAAAAACAGGAAGGCAGATTACTATCTAAATTGCGTCAACTTGGGGAAAAAAATAAGTACAACGGGATCTGGGATTCCTTGTACATCAGTCTATGAAAGTAAGCATGCAGGTACAGCAGGCAGTGACGGAAATGAATGGCATATGCCTTTATAACAAGAGGAATCGAATATAGGAGCAAAGATGTCCTTCTGCAGTTGTACAGAGCCCTAGTGAGACCACACCTGGAATATTGTGTGCAGTTTTGGTCCCCTAATTTGAGGAAGGACATTCTTGCTATTGAGGGAGTGCAGCGTAGGTTTACAAGGTTAATTCCCGGGATGGCGGGACTGTCATATGCTGAGAGAATGGAGCAGCTGGGCTTGTACACTCTGGGGTTTAGAAGGATGAGAGGGGATCTCATTGAAATATATGAGATTGTTAAGGGCTTGGACACACTAGAGGCAGGACACATCTTCCCGATGTTGGGGGAGTCCAGAACCTGGGGCCACAGTTTATGAATAAGGAGTAAGCCATTTAGAACGGAGACGAGGAAACACTTTTTCTCACAGAGAGTGGTGGGTCTGTGGAATTCTTTGCCTCAGAGGGAGGCAGGTTCTAAAATGCAAGATATGAATGTGAAGACCGGGGGGGGTGGAATTACCTTCTGTAGTTGGAATGTTAAGGGAATTAATGAACCAATTAAAAGGGGAAAGGTACTAGCACAGTTGAATAGATTGAAATCAGACGTGATCTTCCTCCAAGAGACTCATCTCAAAAGAGATGCTCAATATAGATTAACAGCAAAATGGATTTCCAAGGTATATCACTCTTCATTTATACACAAATCTAGAGGAGTTGCAATAATTATCCGTAAAGGTATACCTTTTAAACAAAATTCTATAATAGAGGACAAAGAGGGTAGATATGTAATAATTACAGGGGAATTATATTCACAGAAAGTAATTTTGGTGAATATATATGCCCCTAATTTTGATAACCCACTATTTTTTAAGAAAATATTTAATAATATTCCTATTTCCACTCAATATAATTTAGTTATTGGGGGTGATTTTAATTGCACCTTAGATAGCTACCTAGACAGGTCTTCTACAAAAAGGAAAGCTACCTCTAATTCAAGTAAACTTATAAATTATTTTATTAATACATCGAATGTTAAGGATATTTGGAGATTAGATAATCCATCCGGACGAGAATACTCGTTTTTTTCGCCCGTACACGGAACTTATTCTAGGATAGATTATTTTTTAATAGATTCAAAATTACCACCTTTTACGTATGATGCAAAATATCACAATATTATTATTTCAGATCATGCGCCTCTTACATTTAAGATAAAACTAAAAGATATACTTAATAAAACGACTACTTGGAGATTTAATCCCCAGATATTAAAGGATAAGGACTGTTGTAAACATGTGACGGAACAGATTAAACTATTTTTTGAAACTAATGACAAACCGGAGACTTCACCATCGTTACTCTGGGACACATTTAAAGCATTTACGCGTGGTGCAATAATATCTGCACAGGCTTATCTTAATAAAGAAAATAGAAAGATGGAACAAAAGTTAGAACACGAGATAAA